>JAOUZG010052814.1:1841788-1863490 GCA_026289955.1 Argiope argentata
CAAATTTAAGATTATCTATATTCCTATTAAATATTATATGTATATTAGAATTTTACAAGAACTTTTATTTGATGTTTATATGAAATTTTACCTTTCTTTTAATTGAATGTTGACTTCGATTAATTTTCAACAAACTGCAGAAACATAAATATGATTTACACTGAAGTGACAAAAGTCATGGGATGACTGTTAATATTGTGTCGGTCCTCCTTTTGCATGGCGAAGTGCAACAACTCGACGTTTCATGGAGTCCACAAGTCGTTGGAAGTCCTCTGCAGAAATATTGAGCCATGCTGTCTGTATAGACGTCCATAATTGTGAAAGTGTGGATGGTGCAGGAGTTTGGGCACGAACGGACCTTTCGATGATGTCCCATAAATGCTCGATGGGATTCATATCGGGCGATCTAGGTGGGCAGATCATGCGTTGGAATTGTCCGGAATGTTCTTCAAACCAATCGCGAACAGTTCTGGCCCGGTGACATGGCGCTTTGTCATCCATAAAAATCCCATCGTTGTGTGGGTACGTGAAGTCCATGAATGGCTGCAAGTGATCTGCAAGCAGCTGAACATAACCATTTCCAGTCAATGATCGGTTCAGTTGCACCAGAGGACCGAGTCCATGACATGTAAAAACAGCCCACACCATTATACAGCCACCACCAGCTTGAACAGTGCCTTGCTGACAGTTTGGGTCCATGGCTTCGTGGGGTCTGCGCCACACTCGAACTCTACCATCAGCTCTTAACAACTGAAATCGTAACTCATCTGACCACGCCACGGTTTTCCACTGGTCTAGGGACCAGTCAATATGCTCAGGAGCCTAGGAGAGTCGCTGCAGGCGATGTCGTGCTGTCAGTAAAGGCACTCGAGTCGGTCTTCTGCTCTTATAGCCCAAGGAAGACAAATTTCGCCGCACAGTCCTATCGGACACGTCCCTCGTACGTCCCACATTGATTCCTGCAGTTATTTGGCGAAGTGTTGCGTGTCTATTAACATTGACCATTCTACACAGACGTCGGTGGCCTTGGTCGTTAAGTGCAGGTGGTCGCCCACTGCGCTGTCCATGATGGGATGTGATGCCTGAAATTTCATACTCTCGGCGCACTCTTGATACTGTGGATCTCGGAATGTTTAATTCACTAACGATATCCGCAATGGAATGATCCATGCGTCTAGCTCCAACTAACATTTCACGTTCAAAGTCTGTTAATTCTCGTCGCCATAAATCACGAAAAACCTGTTCACATAAATAACTTGAACACAAATGAAAGCTCTGGAAAACGAACTGCGCATTTATACTTTTTCGCTGCGATACTATGCCATCTGTATATTTGCTTATCGCTATCCCATGACTTTTGTCACTTCAGTGTATAAAGTGTGTTCTAGAATGTGCAATTTTATATCTTTACGAAAAGTTTATGACTCTTTATTTATTTAAATCTATGAAAATGAACCAAATCAACAATCAATGTAGTAGATTAAAATTAATAAAGTGTTTTATTTAAATTTCCAGTAACATGAGTTAAAATTTAATTAAAAGAGCAAGAAAATATTTGCAATTTTTTAGAAAATAAAGTAACCGTGGAAATTAATTAAGAATGCCATTTTATATTTGAGAAGCAAATATTTCGGTATATTTGACAATAATATTTGGTATCTAATTAAAATGTTTTTGCTTTTTTTTTTCGAAAAAATTTCGTGACCATATAGTTTTCACTTTAGCTCTGTTTACTTGCATATTTTCAGTAATAGAATACAATCCAGAGCATTTTTCTTTTTCTAGTTACCGTTTCAAGTCTGAATTTTTGCTCACCACTTTATTTCTGTATTGCGTGCCTAACCTCATGTCGTTTCAGATATTAATTTAATGTTGGAATTTATATTTTTGCTGACAAAGAACGAAAAATATTTGTTGCTTTGTAATATAGATGCAAATGCAGGAGTAAGCCCGAATTTTACGTAAAATAATAATGAAAAAAAAATTAAACATATGATTCTTAAAAGGTAAACAATATATTAAGTTTAAAGCAAACTAAAGAATCCTATAACAAGTTTGAATTAAAAGTTACTTTATAATATAGCCGATAGATAAAAAATTTCTGATAAAAAAAAGTTTGCATTTATTTTTATTTCACATCTAATTTCTTTAAATTCTAACTTTACTTTTCTTCTTTCCTTTTCCTTTCCTTTCCTTAACAATTCCTTTAACTTTACTTTATAGAAAAGAAAAGTTAAGTAATCTTTAACCATTATGAAGATGTCATGAACTGTCTATCACCATTCAGTCCAAAACTTTAAAATCTTTTTGAGGTTTTAGAAAACCATCCATGAAAGGGTTTCTTTTTAATAATTAATTTGCTGTTGCCCTAGAAAATGGTTTTTCGTTTAATTATATGTTTCCCCTTTGCTTGGAAAATCCTAGTATGTAAAACATTTAGTAGAATAGTGAATAAATTACATAGCAAGCATAAATAAACAACATAATTAACGAATCTGGGCGTGAAGTAAATTCTTTTAGCTTCCATGTGTATAGAGATTATTTAGTAATAGTTTACGTTAATAGTTTATTACTTACACAATACTTTGTTAATGACATGTGTTCGTTCTAGCATGTAGTATCAAATTAGTCGCTAAATTTATCTCTTTATTTTTGTTAGAAAGGAGTTGGATAACAGACAATTTGATTTCTGACAGGATAAATTAACTTTCTTCACAATCGATCTAAGAATTCCTAATGTCTTTAAGAGGTTGAGGATTGTGAAAGCTTATATTTTAGTTACCTGATTTTTTTAATAATGCGATGTCTTTTTAGAATTTATCCTCTTTAATATTACAACAAATTGCAGATTTGGTGATAAAATTATATATTTTTATTAATTTACTCATGTTTATCTATGCATGTTTGTTTAATTCTTTATAATGAGGAAAAAAAGTATATTTAAATCTAAGAATAATATAACGTTTAAAATATGACGTTGAATATTATTTTAAGCGTCAGAAACAAATTAAATGTTCAGAACTTAAGATATAATAAGTGGATTCATTTGAGAAAAAAACAGTCCTTTTCAGATTAATTGCCACTTTATTTTTATACTGAAGAAATTTTTTGTATGGAATTCATGCATATGAAACCTTAACCACCATTTTTTTACATTTAAATTCTTTTTAAATATATTATTTTAATTTTCGATTTTTTCTTCTCATTTTTTTTAAAAAATTGAGCACATAAATAATCTCAATATTATTTATGTGCTCAATTTTAAAGAATGCTAAAAGGAAATTTTTTTAGAATGCTCAATTTTAAAGAATGTATTCTTGGGAAACTTTAAAATTATGCTCCCCACAAAACTTTTATAAAAAGTTCATGACTTATTTAAATAGATTTTCAAAGAACGACCACAAACTGGCATAAAAAATGAATACCTGATATGCCGTATATGCCGTATATAACATGTAAGGCATATTCGTACATACAAGGTAATTTATTAATTTATAAGTAGCCTGAATTATTTGAGGTTAATTTATTCTTATCACTATCTGCCCTGTTGCTAATGAAGGATTAGATTCCATTTGAATTTCTCCAAAGGTAGTAATTAAAAGACGTAAGAGCCTTTGGCAATGATAAAATCTGGTGGACTTCCGTTTTGAAGCAGGCTGTTTGCCTTAAAGGTAATTGCCATTTAAGATTAGAAAGTGTGATTTCGAAATCAGGTATATTCATTCAATAGGAATCAATAGTACTTTGGTTTGGTAACAATGCCTATTTATGTTTCGGTTAATTTCGATAATCAATATGAAATAAAATAAATGTATATTTTAAATATTTATTGATGGTAAGAAATAAATATAAATAAAAACAAAACATTCCGATATCAGTTTCTATTGACTAATTTTAATTCAACAATGAAGTAATTTTCTCAAATTAACATGTTAGTTGTTTGTTTTTATCCTTTTATCCATGTTTTTATCCTATGAGAACATGATGTCATTTGGTTTGAGGTTTTTGAAGTCACTAAACAAACAGGAAAAAAATTGGCGATTTATCACTTTGGGAGGCATTAATTTTCCGATTTTAGACTTATTATAAAATATAAGGATGGTTATCACATTTTTCGACATGATCGGCAAAAAGTTACAAATTGTCACAGATACACGTCATATAGCCGATACTCCATCAACGCATGCATATTCTGAGTGTCACATGATTTTTTCCAATAGGTTTACATTTGTTAATGATTTAAATTAATTAAGACAAATAATGCCTTAAAAATATTAATGTTGGCACGAGATAACAAAAAATTTCAGATTGTAGATGTAGCCATTTTTATTTAGTACTACTCAAGCGTTAATAAACCCAAATGAATTTATGAAAATGACGTCCCGTTTCTATATCTAAAATTAGACAGATAAATTATCTTATCTAATGGTTTTCCGCAACATAAACTACGTGAGGAAGGACATGAAATATGTATTTATAAATAAGAAGGAGTGTGACACAAATTTCATATAAATTAAATACGCGATTTTAAAAAAAGGGGGATCGATTACGCGAATTTCATTGCAAACATAATAAGATCATATCAAGGCGAATACAATAAACTTTTATATATATGTACTTTAATTTTAAGGTAGCAACTTATTATTAATAAGATGATGAAAATAATTACGACTTTTGAGAGATTTTAAAGAAATACAATTTTATAAATTAAATTAATACTTTTGTAATAATTCCAATTAAAAGAAAGTGAGTGTGATATCGTATTGTATGCTAAATTCTAACATGTCTTAGTATCCTCGTAGAGGTTGAATGTCTGATGATTCTTCACCCTATCCATCAGAGTAGTTCAGTATCTTATTCGAATCTGATGCATCTGGTTAGGTCACCAATAAATTTAGAAGATATTTTCCGCCTTGTTATTACTAATGCCACTTGCCATGGACAAGTGCGCTGTCGACCGTCAGTGATTTTAAGCCGAATGAGCGTCTCTTCTTTTTCAAGTACCGCCAAATAGGGTCAAGAGTACGACTTAGCTACTCACTCCGTACATTCGCTTGACCAGTCCTTTTTTACAGAGGGTACATTCACACGTCTCTCTGATAGCACACAAAAGAACTACCACCCCTCACCGGGACTCGATCCCAGGATGCCCAGATCATGAGGGAGACACTCTACCCCCTGTGCCATTACGCCGACTCAGCATCCCATAAAAGTAATGTTCAATTGAAGTATGAACTCCTTTGTTATGCCACAGCATGTTTCTGAATGTTTTATTACATCTTACGCTCGGTAATATAAGAAATATTTGAAACACACAGGAAGTTATTTAATTCAATCCATGGACTTCAAAAAAAATTTTTCAATTGATCACAGGGTATTTTTTTCCTTTTCTCTTTTTTATCTACATCAATACAAAATTTAAAAAAGGCTGCATAAGCTCTAAAAACGAACATGTAGCGTACTAGTACAATGTTAGAATGTTAACTCGTGACCTAAAGTCTTTCCATGTCTTCTGCTTCAAAAAAGAAGCTATTAAACATTTAAAAGTTGTAAGCAGATAGGCACCTTTCATTGCAATCAATATTATTAGGTATTTATTCTATTGCAGACGCTTGCTTGCATATTCAACAGTAATGTTTTTTGTTGGACTATCACGTGATTACTCATAGTCTATTTTACCTTTATATTCTTTATAAGCCAAATAAATCCATTGGTATTGAAGAAAAGATTTTCTTTTTCTCTGAAATGTTACATAACAATATTTTCTCTTTGTGATAAACGAAAGCAAACAATTTTCAAGACCGTAGGTATTAAAAGAAACAATCTACGCTTAAAATGTCAAATCTTAATTTACATTATTCCAACAATTAATTCTTTGAATGCTGGCTACATTAAAATTTAAAATCAAAAAATAAAACTACATTAAACTATTTGTTTCCTAAGAAACTGAAGAGGAGAAATTTAAGAAATGTCGCCATTTTCTAAACAAACACGTTATCGGAATATGAAGCATTTTCTTTTGCAATTTTTAACTAAACAAATTAAGACATTTATAATTTTCATCATAAATAATTAATTATTATAGCATTCTTAAGCAATATATGCTTTTTTTTTTCATTTTTATAAATAAAAATATTTGCAAAAGTTTTATTTATTTTGTCATCTCTAATATAAACAAAATAATTTATCTGCTTATTTCAAGTGATATCAAAAACTGTCATCAAATTATAAAGGGCGAAATAAGAAAGGAAAACTCCATTTTCAAAAACTAAATTGCCATTATCTAAAAATATAACAATTGGGTAAAAAAGGGCTAAACTGTTATGTTGGAGCATGAATTCGAAATGTATTGTTGAAGGAGAAAGAAGAAGTTGTTTTTCTATAGAAATAAAGTAAAAATTTTCTTTCAAATGCTAATTTGTATCCAAGAAAAAAAAACTATTCATTCACTTTTCAGAATCATTGAAGTGCAACATACAGCCTTAGAGTCATTTGAAGATTCAGGGAAAAGCAATTTCTGTTTTTATTTTATGTATTTTAAAAGTATTTTGTAAAAAGGGAATTGAGTTTTAAAAAATTGGAAAGTTAGATACACCTCAAAATGATTCTTTTTTCAAAACTCAATAAAAATATATCTCATTTATAAGCAAATTTTAAAACAGTGCAGTAAAGTAAATAAGAGAAATTGTTTGAATTTTTTAACGAAGTCAAAGTAAAGAAAAAATATTTTCTGAATATCAGAGACCTAATTATATAGCGGAAACAAAATTCTTATATCGATTCATGAACTCTTTATCTTCCTCACTATGAGTGGAATTGCTTTTCAAATAACCTCGCTTTTACGGTTGCACCCTAAGAACAAAATATGGTTCTTTGTATCATCAAAGTATTCCAGCATTAATATTCAAATACTAGCCGCCTTTGGCGACCAGTCGGTTCGCCAGTATTAATGCTCGCTGAAGTTTGTTCGCTAATATTTTATGTAGCTGTTTCTCATAACTGCTTTTTCACCAAAATATTTTTAAACCAAACAAATTTTGATAGTCATATAATTCATTTATAGTATTATTTAGTATTATTTTCTTCCAATGTTCTGTTCACTGTACTACTCATCTTTCTCTTTCTATCCGAGCAATGATTGTCCCGGAATGGATATTTTACTTAAATGGTGGAGGGAAAGGTCTAAAATTATGTTTTTATAGAATAATGAGATTCAAATTTTCATAAATGTAAACACACTAAACAAATAAAGACACAATTGGTATTCAAGAGATGCGAAAGTTTAAAAACAGCTTGGAAAATGCCGCGCTCAGAGGAAACAATGGTGACACCCACACACCCTTCTTTTCTTTATTTTTGTTTTCTTTTTTTTCTTTACTACTTTTCTTTCTACAAACTCTTTTTGCCCTCTGTTATTCTTTTTTCTTTATTTATTACTTTATTATGACTTTATTTTGAGCAGACATAGATTAAATATCCATACAGACTAATAATAAAAGCAACTATTTTCTTTCTTTTTTAAACATCCCGTTATCTATAACCAACTGACTTCTAAACAAATGATAATTTATTACTTCCTGCTATCTTACTCAGTTGGTGTGGATGAAGGAAATGAAGATTTTTGGCGAGAAAGTGTCGTCTTAACTATTTTCCTCGCAGTTTTTTCTTTTTTTTACTCTCCATAAGAACCATCCTCGTGTCTTAACGAAAATATTTTTTAAAAAAATTAGCCGAATCGGTCAAGCAGTTCTCCAGTTTTGCGCTTAGCAACGCATTTCGAGTTGCATTTTTATTAATATAGATATATAAAATCATTTTCATAATTTTTGATAAATTATTTACAAAAACTAAATATGATATTTAGAATGTGTAATTTCATAAATCAGTTTTAACATTTTTTTAAAATTATTTCTTTTTCAGATGTTTCTTTATTGCACTTTCTTTGCAAATTAAACATAAATAGCTATTATTTCATATTTTACTTCAAATAAAAAAATATTTAATTAATAGCCTTAAAGTGAAATATAATTTTTATTTACTTGAGTCATTTTAAGAATTTGTACTTACAGTGATGAAATTTCCATTCGCTGACTTCTTAGCAATGCCCTTCACGTATGGCGTTTTCTTAATAATTATAAAATTTCCTGTTTCCGCAACTCTTTTTTTGTTTGTTTAAAAGGTATTCCACAACTTTCGAGATGCAATGCAGCATCCCAATCATTCGGAATCATCGCCAACCAGTAACCTCCGTTTATTCCATAACTGGCGTCTCGGGAATGAGTGAATCAAGTGTACAGCATCCATAATCAACTTGGTCACGTCCGTCAGGAAGAAATTGTTCTTGTTCATCAACGCACCCTAGGTAGATGAAATGCTCAGGAGTCTGGACATTTCCGTTTTGACCTGATGGGCCCGATGTTTGTGATTAGTATTGTTATGTTTCTAATCCAGCCTTGTTTGGTGTCGTTCTTTTGTCGTTTTGTGATTTATGGTCAGATTATAAATATTTTTATGCGTGTGTTATTAAGCATTATTAGCTATTCTATTGTATTTTTTGAATCAGTATTATTTTATGTCATTAAATCAAGTGTAATTATCAAAAGATTATTATTTATAAATGCCCGGAAATAAAAATTAAAATGTGCCTTAATGCGCAAAGTCAGTATTAATGCAACTTAATTTCTTATAAAATGTCTAAAAAAAGTCAAAACTTGTAATTTAGAAGCTGAATATATTATAAATGAAAAAATAAACTGAAAATATATTTTAAAATGGGCTTTGTATGATTATCAAGTATTGATCATTTTAAATTATCTTTTAACTTAAGGAATTATTATAGGACTTTAGGAACTGACAAGTTCCAACTGGTATTTTTAATTTAAAAAAATGAATTAAAAAGTTTACAAATTTTTAAACTATTTTTCAATTTTAATAATATTGCTTTTACAAATACTAATTTTTGTTGTTTTCTTTTTTTTCTCCTTGTTCTAGAGGACATACGTTCAAATAAAAATAAGCTCTAAAAAGTTAAGACAATATTGCTCATTCTACAAGTATTCTCTAACATGCTACTTTTCTAATTGTTCCTACTTGTCTGTAAAAGGTAACATACTCATTTTTTTCCCTGTTATAGACAACTGCTAATTTTTCAAAAGTGTTTTAACTCAAGCACATTTTGAAAAAAAAAACATCTGGCTAAGCCTAATGGCTTTAAGTGTATTTGTGTAAGGAATATTTTTTTAATATTTCACCTATATGAAAACGCAAATGAGTAATCAAGTGTATACAAGGTGATCCCCAGTATCATTCTTGACCTGGAATTCTTTAGAGATCTATTACTCCTCCAAAATATAATATACGCAATTATGGTATTTCTGCTACGTGATAATTAATATCCTGAAAATAAAGTAAATGAATTTATTATAAATTAATAAACTTATATTGAAGTGGACAAGTTTGTAATTAATAAACGTGTACTTGTATTTAGAAAATTAATATATTTTAAAGTATGCTTTGTATGATTATCATATCTTGGCTATTTAAATACTCATCTGAATTTAACTTTTGACTTTGGCATCCAATTGGACCTGAGAAGTTCTGATTGGCTTTTTTTTTATTTCACCCCTCCAGATAATAAATAATGCTACCGTTATGTTACGTAAATTCCACTCAAATAGATTCACGTTTAAAAAAATATTGATAATTTTAAAAATACATAAATTATTTTTAAATTTTAATATTAATTTGTTTAAAGATAATTTGTATGTCTTGTCTTGAAGGATAATCAATGTACATTTTATTTAGTTATTTTGTATATCATTACAATAACAAAATAACTGAAATTTTCTAAATTGTTATTTATACTAAAAACATAATAAAATTTAATAAAACACTTAAATACTTGGAAAAAAATATTTCAAAAAAATATTATTTTAATTTTTTTAGCATTAAATGTCTTAATATTTAAAGAGTTGATAAAAGAAAACAGAAATATAAATTTCAGAAAAAATAATTGCTATTATTTTTTTCAATTTTCAACTGTTATTTGAAAAAGGCAATAACATAGTTATTAAAATTTATATTTTTATTTCATTTAATTATTTGTAAATTTGGATTTCCATTCATTTTGATACATTTATACCTTAAAATATTTTACCTGTTACTATATATAAACAATATATTAATTAGTAGATCAATTTATACATTAATGCAGAAGTAATGTGAACAAAATAATGTTTAAATTATGCAACTTTAAAACTAATGAAATTTATCAACTTTTAATTTATCCGGTATGTTTATGCGCAATCACAAAAAAATATTTTTTAATTTTGCTAAATAAAAATAGTTGAGGATAGATAAGGTTGAAAGTCACTGGGAATTATTAATCAAGATGGAATATAATTTATTAAATTTTACTTTAGAAATGTTTTAATAATAACTCAAAATCGTATAGATAATATTTCAAATTGAAAGGATTGTAACAAAATTCATTAAGTCGGTGTTTGTTTTTCTTACTAAGCAATTAAATATCTGGAAGATTATTGATAATTTCGTATTTTTACTTTATTCTAAAACCTTTCAATACTTTATAAATCACTTAAATGGGGCTTACTAACGGATTAAGGACTTTAATATGGAACCTGAAAATATTTATCCTATCTTAAGATATTTATGGCATTATATTGTATTCTGCATTTAGTTTAAAAATTATTAGTACATCTTCTTGATTTGACTTGAAATATCAACTTGACAACCACGTTGAGTAGAGAATTTATCAACTTTTATGCCAGAGGAATAGCTGACTTTACTTGTCTAAAGAAATAAATAAAATAAAATTGAACCAACTTATCGAATTTTTCGAACACTGAGACGCAAATGGAATTTAAAAAATAAGCCTGTCAGTTTCTCAGAAGTAGAGATTCTTTTTATGAAGTAAACAAACAATTATTTTTTTGCGAAAGCTGAAAATATGATACATGGAATGAAGTGGCTTTATCGAAGGATTTCAAGCGAAAGCTTTAAAAAATAAAAACTCAATAGTTTTCTTTTCCCTTTTATTATTTAGCTTCTTTTATTATTGTTTTTTGTAGAAATACAAATACATATCGTTCTTAAGTATTGGATTAAGATCAAAAGTTTGGATTTATGTATGCATTCTAGCCTTTCTAACTTTATATTTATTTACTTGTATATTAAATTTTAAATAATTCTAAACATTTTCATTAAAAAAATTTTTTAATTTACTTTAATGCCTTAAATGTTTCTAATTGGAAATATTATTCAGAGAATACAATTTTGTTTCCTAAAATTTAAATAAGAACGGCAAATATTTTAAACTATCAAATTTTCAAATACTCCTCCTGTTTAAATATCCATTAAGTTTTAAATCACTTAATTTTTATTACCGTGCAACTTCAAGCAATTATAGAGAAATTTAAAACCCCTAAATATATTTCTACTGTATTTGATTAATGATTCAACATTAAAAACAAATTTTTACAAATTTCTTAGACATATAAGTTATATAACAAATGTAAATATTACAATTTGCTAACTATTAATTATTTAGTAATTGTCACAAATTATATAACTACAATGAAGATTTACATTGGCGGAAAAATATATTCCTTCAGCTTTATAATTATAATTTTCTCTTTCTGTCTTATGAGTAAATTAATGGTGATGTCTTAAAATATTTTCCTATAGTTAAAATAACTTCATTAACATATGTTAACTTGAAATTATTTTAAAATACACAAATTGATTTGAGAATAAGGACAATAATTTTCAATGAAATATTGTTCGTTATATGAGTAGGATATATCTTCACATTTTCCAATAACAGTTTTGATTCTTACTGAATTTTATAATTTATTTTTTAATAGTTTGTTAAAATTATATTTAAAAATTTAGATTATTATTACATTTTCCCTTTTTTGAGAGGGGAAAGTAATTATTTTTGATAAATCAATGTAGGAAGCGTGCTGTTCGTTACTTTTCGCCGCGAGTTTACTCTAATCTTTTATATCTTATCTCTTTCTACAAGAATATATTAAATACCTTCATCGTATTGAAAATTATATTATCTTATATCTCCTTACCTAAGATATCTCTATCAACAGACATAAGGTATCCTCAAGTTCATGCGACTATAATCTTCCTGATTATTTAAATATTTCATTGAATTTGGTGCATAGCTATCAACAGAGAAAATCATCCAATAATTTTTGAATCCGCTAGACATCTTCGCACAGAGGTAGCACGTCTTCCTCGTGATCGAACTGGGTTCGAGTCCCGGTTAGGGCATGGTTGTTCTTCTATGTGCTATCTGTGAGGTGTGTAAATGTGCCCCCTACTTATAAAAGGGGCCTGTGCAAGCAAATGTAAGGAGTGAGTAACTAAGTCGTACTCTTGGCCCTCGTCGGCGCTACTTCAAAAACAAAAGACGCTTATTTGGCATAAAATTGTTGAAGAACTTCAGCGTGATTGTCCATGGGAAGTGCCAATAGTAACAATAATAACAACAACTGAAGGCATCCGTCGCAATTAACTTCAACCACATCGGACATTAAATTTCAGCTTGAGATTTTGATGACGAGGGAATTTGTATTGTTAAAAAAAAAACAAAGTGAACTAAAACTTTTAAAAAGTTCTCCTACAATCTTTCTAGGCAATTAACAATTATGCGATTGACAAACTTTCCCAGAACATAATTATATAATTTGATGTTTGTTCATTTTCTTAAATATAAATGTAAAGATTCCTGAAGTCATTATTTGGACATTCGAAAATAGTTTAAAGCTCATTTTTTGAAAGAGAACTGTATTTAAATATCCATATTTTAATCCATATCCATATTTTAAATCAGATTTAAAGTTTCTTAATTAAATTTGTTTTTTGTTTTTTCCTATTTATTAAAACTATAACATTTATTTCAATTTCTAAAAATAATGATTATCTTTCATTAATTTTTTTAGATTTTTAAAAGAGACTGTATGAGTACACACATTAATAAAGCAATTAATTTTTGTAGTTCTGTTGATATTAATATAATTAATATTACTGCATTACTATAGTTAATGCAGTAATATCAATAGAAAAGAATTTATACGACAGTTATTAATTAGGAAAATTACATTAAAAAATTATTCTAATCCATGTATTAATGTTTCATTATATTTTATTTGGAATAAAATTTTTATGTATTCTTACTGTTACATTTAAAATCAGGTTTATTTCATAAAAGGCTTATTTCCGTCCTCTAATAATTAGTCCTTTTAATATTGTTTGCTATTCATATTTTTAATGCGAATATATTATTGGCTCAGAAGCACAAAAACGTGTAATAATCAGAGAATTCATGTTGAGACAGTTTTTAAAATAATAACTCATAAAAGATGCAGTTTAATTATACACTTTATACCATCAAAGAAGTAATATATTGTGTTATAAACTCTCATAATTAGTTTATTAAACATATTAAGATCCACATAAAGTTTATTTATAATTGTTGAATAAGCTATTTACATCAAGTTAGATATTCTCCATGATATACACATTTAGATGGATATGCATGTAAATATGAGTGTTTGTAAACTAATAGCTTTGTAACTATATCAAATAAAAACAACCGATAAACATTATTTGATAAAATAAACTTTTAATCTGTAACAGAAATTGAAATGAAATACTGAAATGAATTTATTTTTTCTACTAATAATTAAGTGATTTGAAAATGCTGGCATTGCACTAGTTAAAAGAATTTATCTAATAAATGTCTCTATCATTGTTTTGGGAATTGTAAGAATACACATTTCGCTGTGAATTTTTGAAAATATAATAAATAAAAAAGCATGCAGATTTCGAAATTTTTTAGAATAAATTTTAAAATTATTACTGAAAAAATTAATATTTTTACATTATTTTTAAACACAAATTTTGTTTTTGTAATGATATCAATTTAATTATTTTGCGAAATTTTTTATTTTTTTTCAATTTTTTAAATATATTTTTGCATAATGTTCAAAAACAAACTTCAATGAATTGAAGAACTTCAAACTAATTTCATTGTTTTATTAAATATCTAATGGCGATAATTTTTTTCCCATTCTTGAAAGCTAAAAATGGGAGACTTTGTTTTTTATATAGGCAGTTTATACAAAGAATCCAAAAGCTAATATAATTAAAATATGAAAGACCCTGAAAATCAAAGTTGAAAGAGTCCTTATTTTTTAAAGTTTAAATGACATCAAGGTACTAAATTGTGTTGAAAAGTTTTATGTTCATAATAAACAGTACTAGCGTAAAGTTGTAAAGAAACATTTAAAACGATTTTATATGTTTTAGAATTTGATTCAGAAAAATATTTTTAGGAGGAAATCTTGAATATCATTACAAGCTATACAAATGGCTTTAAAAATATTGAAATTGAGATAACCAATATTCTCAGAGAATCTGCTTGTCACCAAAGGTGGTTGGTTATAATATTATATATTTAACTCTGTATACTATACCAGAATATTCAATTCCATGAGAAAAAAAATCAAAAACCACTTTCTAAATATTATTTTTTATCATACATATATTAATTACAAATGCTGACATGTTTCACAATGGATTAAAAAGTGTATCAAAATTTATTTCAAAGCAAGAATATTTGTATTTAACTCGAATTTAATTCAACAAAAGAATTACGGAAGACAAACACTTTCCATAATGAAAGTATCCAAACTTTTTAAATAATTCCACAAAAGCTCTCCTCTCTCTCAAACTCCCATTTGGGTAAACGTTTTTCTTTATTTTAACTTTATGTTATGCATTATCGGATTTTCGTTTCATCTATCATTTTTGTCAAGACATCGATGGAATTTTTAAAAAAAGAAAGAGAAAGAAAAGAAAACCGCATAAGATAAAACATTTGTAGAAACGTATCGTATCCGTATCAGAGCTCTCAATCTATGTCTGTGTCAGCGAGACGCAGTTTAAATTGAATTTAGTAAATTCTGCTTTGTGTCTGAATAGAAATGTAAATTCTCTGTTCGCTGGAAAATAGGCTTGAAATGTTAAACATATGCTTTGTCTATCCTTTTAAAATATCTCAGAAAAATGGCTTGAAATAATCAAATAGTTACTATTTCAGACGCATTTTAATTATTTTGGTCGAGAAGGATTTTGGAATATTTAATTTCAAATTTAATTAATTTTGACCGAGAAATGCAACTCATTAATCTGATATCCAAAAATTCATTTTTTTTAAATATACTTAATGTTATTAGGGTAAGTAAATAAATACAAGAATATGAGAGCTTAAATATGAAAAAAATTTAAGTGTAATGCTAAGATAAAATGTTAAGAATGTTTGAAACGTACTATTTCAGCAAAACTATTTAATTTAATGAAATATTTTCTTGAAGGAACTCAACTACATTTTTAATCAAAACAATGAAAATTTCTAGTTATCCATATTAATTAACTACAAGTATTTAGCTTCTCCTGAATTACCCTGATTTCATGTTTTAAACGTTTTTCTTTAAAGAATGTTTTAAAACTTTTGACTAACAAGAAAATATGATGAAGTTACTACTTTTATTATGTTTTTGCTACTCTCTGGATTATTTGGGGTCTATTATCATTAAAATATTTGATAAAATTTAATTCCTATTTCGCTTATTTACTTACATTTTTGATCCTATGTTTCGTTCAATAATTGCATATATTGCCGTTTTACAAAGGTTTTTCTTCTTTTCAATTTTAGTTTACTTTCTCTAATACTGCTATAATAATTTATTCTATTAAAGAATGAGCACCAAAAATAACATATGAAATCACATCACCAAAAATGCAAAACAGCTATGAAAGCAACACAAGCTACGATATATAAAAATAACATTTTCTATAAAAGTATTCTCTATAAAGTATTTTCTATAAAGTAAATAGAAACCAAGAAAAGTTACATGCAAAATTTTTATAAAATTGCTTCGCAGTCTGTGAAGACGCTAAATTATTGAATCTAGAAAATTATGAAGACTTATATCCTATCCTATAAATCATAGATGACCTCATACGAGACAGTTTTTTAATTAGAAAAAGAGGTATAACTAATATGGAAAACCAGTACAAGGAGATACCAGAAATGGTCAACTGGAGTCAAACACATAATTTTTACAAAATTCATAAAAGCTAAAACACATAATTTGATGTTTAAATTAGCAATCTTCATTTTAAATAGATATTTTGAGAATTCACTCTCACATATTTCAAAATTAAAAAACAGGGACTCGTATATTTTGACTTAAGAAGTTTATTAAAAACATAGTTCTAGTTTCTTGTTTTTTAAATATGTACTTGGAAAAATTTTATTCTTTATGTAATGTTTTTACTCAAACAATCATGGAATTTTTGTGCAGCCTAATAGTCATTGTGTTAAAAAAAGGGTAACTTATGTTAACAATATATTGTTACGTTTTTAGTGTAGCGGGTTCGGATTGAATGTACTTTACTTGAGGACAGGACAAACAAATTTATTTACAGCTGTTTACAGGATAACTTGAAAAAGTAACACTTCAGATAAACATAATCCAGCAGTCAACAGTCACTTGCAGCGTAAATGCAAGCCTTACGCACAATAAACACAGACTGCAAAACAGCTATAGTATATAGTACAGCAACAGCGAGCTCAATAACACAGCGTTAAAAGCAAACGTAAACACAGCTCATTAATAACAAGCGAGGAAAGTAATCCGTTAATCCAGCGAGACGCTTCTCTTCCGAGAGGAAAACTCGCAACTGCTGGAACTACGACAACCCTTCTCTTATATAACCGAGCAACCACGTGCCCAAAAGCACGCGAAGCAACGTGACGCTTCATGTCCGATCCAGCGGCTGTCAGACTATTCCTTTCGCCCAAACAACCCGGCTGGCGAGAAGCTCCTCGTCAAACGTCGCCAACATCGGTGTACTTCCGCAGTGCTCGCCCACTTGAAACAATATGTATCAATTTAATAAACGTATCATCTCTAATTTTTCCCAAATATATTAATCGAAATTTTCCGGTTTCAGAATTAAATGCGTTATTCATTTCATACGTTCAGGTATAGTGTGATTTTCCAATAGAATAAGAATGAGATTTTGAATTTCATTAAATGTATATGAGAAATTCATAAAAATTACTGCTTCAGAAGTAAAGAGAGAGTTGTAGTAATAACTAAAAACTGAGAAAATATATATCTATATATTTTTCATTAGGAAGTGAAATAAATTTATTTTACTTCCCAATGAAAAAAAAACCTGTTGTCTTGTTTTTATTAACAATTCCTAAAGGCTTAACTTACCTATTATGAAATCAGTATCCCAGATGAGCGGGGCTTCAAGTTCGTAAAAAAGAAGATAACAAATGATTGAAATCAATCATGAAGGGGGGCAAATATTTTACGGATATTCAATGGAATTCACTGCTTTATCAGATAAACTGGTCAGTATTTCTTATCAACACGAGATGTTAGATCATTTATGTCCTTTTATATGCTGATGAGGTAAAATTGATATTTATAAAGACGCACTACATAATTAAATTCTGAATTTGATGTTGTAAACTTGAAATGTC
This sequence comes from Argiope argentata, assembly GCA_026289955.1. Taxonomy (NCBI): domain Eukaryota; kingdom Metazoa; phylum Arthropoda; class Arachnida; order Araneae; family Araneidae; genus Argiope; species Argiope argentata. The sequence goes on from JAOUZG010052814.1 coordinate 1,859,391, forward strand.
ATGGTATTAAAAATGTTCTATGTAAGTTCATTGCCATTTATTTTTAAATTAAAAAAATTCTTTTCCGTGATTTAATGGCTACGGAAATGCATCTCAAATTGAAAAAAAATTTAGAATTCCTTCCTTATAGCAAATGTTATTTTATGAATACTTTAATTTACCGGAATCCTGGCATAAGGGTAGAGCGTCTTCTTTATGATCTGGGCATCCCGGGTTCGAGTTCCGGTTTGGGGATGGTTGTTCTTCCGTGTTCTATCTGTAAAGGATGTGAATGTGCTCCCCCCCCCCTGTAAAAAGAGGCTGTGCAAGTGAATGTGACGATTGAGTAGCAAAGGTCGTACCCTTGGTCCTAGTTGTCAATACTACAAAACAGAAAATGCTGATTAGGCTTAAATCACTGACTAGCTAAGCGATCTTGTCCATGGCAAGTGCTATAAGAAGCAACGGAACCTACTTTGATTTGCAGAAAGAAAAAAACAATAGAAAATGAATTTTTAAATTATAAAGTATTGCTTATATCACTGCTTTGGAGAAGGATTTTATATTCTTTTGCTTTAATAGTATTTTATTTTTGCCACAATATATTTTATGGAAAAGTTTTAATGCATCGTGTGAAGGGTATAAATAAGAAATTTAAAATTTACAAATCTTGAATTAATTGTTAACCCGGCAGGACGGTCGTGAGGTGTCGAAACATCCCGCGCCCAAAAATAATCATCTGCTATCTGTCTCTATAAACCGAAGTGGTCTGGTCTATCAGTACCTGCCCCTAAGGTCCCTTTACATGCATTGAATCTGAAAAAGTCGAATTCCGACTTCATTTTAGCCTTATAGAACGATTTGGTGTGCCGACATCCCGTACGCGCGCTCATGTTAGTATTTTTTAGTGAGAAATCAAGGCTTGCTCCAGTCGTTCTGTTCGGTCTTTTCCTCGTTTGACATATGGGTAAGAAATGAACAGACTTCAGGAGGTGTCAGAGGAGATTTCGTCAGATGAAAAGAATATCGAAGAAGAATTAAACGATTCAGATAATGATGGCATATTCAGTGATCAACGGTTTGAATTAGAAAAAGAATGCGATTCTTCACAGGAAGTTTGCGACCAAACTAGCTTTTTTATCGGAAAAGATATAAAGAAACCTCCTGAGTCACGGAAGATTCTTTTTGTGCTCAAGAAACTAGGATATAAATCGAAAACCCTGTGTGTAAGGTGCGACAAAAATATATGTCGAGAACACTCAAAAATTGAAGCTGTATGTAATAACTACAAAAATCTAAAGTTTCAGATTCATGTACACCTAAATTATTAAGAAAATTGATTAGCATCAATATTTTTATTTACAATAATTTATAGTTTTTATTATAATAAAAATTGTAAAGAAAACTCGTTAAGTGTTACAGGGGAAAAGTTCCGTTTTTCGAACCGAGGCAAAAATGGTGAGCGCTTTTAATTTATTCATTAATGATTTTGAAAATTACGATAATTTAACACATTGTTATCATTTTTCTAGCAAAAGAGTGTAATTATCATAAATATCCTTAGCAATTAAAGTTTTAAAAACATTTTATATTTATGCCATTTAATATGTTTGGGGTGTGCTGACACTCCCTGCTAGTTCTCGTGTTACATTTCGGGGCTCAAGTGCTGCCGGTTTAAATATTGCTTTCATACGATTAATTCCGAAAAGGTCTCAAAACTTGTTTATCGTACAAGATGTTCGCTTTTCAAAAATATATTTTTGTGATGGTGAGCAGCAGTCTTCGGAACTTTGCCTGCATTAATTAATTAAAATTCTTTTTGATGTGTTTTCTTTGAAAAAATCAATACGATGATCAAAAGCTTTTAAAAGTCATATAATAATTATACACATTTTTAACGAAAACTTTTCCATTATTAATTATTTGACGAAAAAATATTTTACCGTGCATTTTCTTATGTTCAAAAAAACATAAATTTGAATTAGTGTTTTTAATTTTTTTATTCGAAATTGCTTTTAGGAATTCAAAAAATTTCCTTTACTCACTTCTAATTTTCGTTTCGTTTAAGATATTTTTAGGAAATCTATTAAGAAAAGCTAATATCTGTAAAAGCAAAACTCGCAAATTAAAGTCGTTCAGTGGAAAAAAATATTTAATATTGATATTCCTTAATAGCTATCGCATTAATAGATTTGTTGGTTACAGCCAGAAATTTTGCTAATTTCAATGACAAGTGCTGAATTTTTTAAAGAATATTTACTGAACTATTCAGAATACGGATATTACTTGTTTTAGATAATTATAAAAAATACCTAATATTTAAATATTATAATAAATAATCAAGATCTATTCAGACTATCACAAAAGAAATTGCAATGTCTTTAACAATTGAAATCATTCCCTAAAAATTTGGGAAAAGTTTAAATTTAAAATATATTTGAAATTTTATAATATTTTTTATCTACATTAATAAAAATATAAAAAAGGTATCGTGTTTGTTTAATTTCCTTTTATAACATAATTTTTAAATTTACTTTGGAACCAAACATAATTTTAGGAAAAAGATTCTAAAAAAATTATCTTTTCTAAAATGATAAAGCATACCCATAACTCCCTAATAAATAAAATTCATATTACAAATTCAATTATTTTTTACATAATAATTTGTTACTTTACTTAAGACAAAATTTTATGTTGGAAAAAGGGATTCTAAATGAATTTCTTTTTCTGAAATGACAAAATATACCAAAAACTTTCCAATATATAAAATTCAGGATACAATTGTATTAGATCGGTCTACTGGTCTGCACTTCGAACACAAGCAAATGGGAAACGCAAAAACTTCGGCAAATCAAATTTAATATTCATATTTACCATTTAAGGTGAAGAACTTTATTTAAATTTGAGGTCGAAATTTGAAATCCTCACTTAATTTTTGAATGCAAAACTCATCAATGTATAAAGATAAAATTTCGCTTTAATCCTTTTATTTAAAATTTCATTTGTTTTCAATTAAGTATAAGTGAAGCCAAAATTCCTCATTTTGTTTTTTTTTATTCATTCTACGAAGTACAAAACTCTCATGAACGGACTCTGAAAATAAAAATCCTGAACACTCGTGAAATTATCAAAGTTTCCAAATTTTATAAGAATGAGAGAAATGAGAGAACCTTTTTAGAACATTTGCAAAGAAGTAGACTACCCATGCTGGGGTTTTTTTCAAATTATATATAGGAAGAATTTTTTTAGTGTTCTAATGCTTACAAAATTTTGTTTTTGTTTATATGTCTAATATACATGTTATTTTTTAAATATATGTCGTTGTTTTTTTGAGAGTGTAAGAATTTATATTTCGTACAATATTTCTTACAATACTTGATATAGGATTCTAAAAACTCCATGCTTTTACGCATGCGTTAGGATAGGTTTATTATTTCCCAAAATAGGGGAGAGAGGAAAGATGAAAAGTGGAAATGTTTCCACTTAACAACAACAAAAAACTCAAATTATTTAGATTTTGAGATTTAAACATTGTATATAATTAATAATATCAGCTGGAAAAGATACTAATGCAAAATAAAATATTTCAGATTAAATTTTTTTTAATGTAAGTGGCATAAAAATTAAATTAAGAAGAATAAATGAAACATTCTGTTTTTAAAATTCGGTAATTACTTCTTTAACAAAATAATAAGGGTACTTTTTATGTTAAAAATATTTTTTATATATTAAAGAGTTTTTTGACAATATTTTAAAATTAACAGCATTAGAGGATAAAGGAGAGTTTATTCTGTTTAAACATTTTATTCTCATTTAAGGAATTGCTGTAAATGTAGAAAACGACTCAAAAATACTATAAATATTATTTTTAATATATATGATATTTTATAAATTTGGATATTTAAAAAAAATTGGTTTTAATTATTTGTCTACTCAAGAATATTTTATTTCTAAATATATTACATGAAAGGATTAGTAAAAGTTTCTTCGTACCTCTCCTGAAAGCTTTTTTTCCCACTTCAACAAGCTATATCAATACTCAATTTTGAGTTGCAATGAAATGATTCCAAAACTCGTGTGTGTGTGTGTGTGTGTGTGTGTGTGTGTGTGTGTGTGTGTGT
>JAOUZG010052814.1:1872449-1887950 GCA_026289955.1 Argiope argentata
ATAGATAGATAGATAGATAGATAGATAGATAGATAGATAGATAGATATAATAGCTCTTAAATTATAAGATGGCCATGCCTGCAAACTGATAGACCATGTATGCAAAAAATATTTTAGCATAGCATACAAGATTGAAAATGCAAAGTGGAATATAAACAAAGGCTAATCGATAAAGTAAAGGAAAAGAAAGCTGCTAATAAAACTTGTACTACATTTTTGAGAAAATACATATTCACATCAACATAATACTCATCAACTCATTTTCGCAGGAAGCACCTTAACAAGGAATGTGCCAATGTCCTAGCGCGTTATTCAAAATATTATCGTAGTTATTCAAAATATTATCTTAGCTAAATCTTTAATGGAATACTATTCCCATTCCATTATACTGTAAAAAACAAAAATATTTAAATAATTATTATTCAATTATTTTAATTCTAAATATTTATGGTTGTGGCGGAATATCAATATTTAAACTTTAAACTAAAATTGGGTTTTATTTGATATAACATTTTCGAATTATTCTTTTAATATCCATAAATGAATTGAGAAATATTCAATTAAAGGATAACAAACGATAATAATACAAAAAAAACTTAATAAATAAAATGTGGCTTATAAAAGACAAAAAAATGGTATTCGTACATTTTCATAAATTAAATGGATCAAATGGTGAAGATATAAAACAAATCTCAGGTGACTGTATTAAAATAATTACTTGAAACTGCACTTCCAAAAAAGGCTTCAATTATCATTAAACATATGATAAACACTTTTGGAGATAATTCCTCTTAAAAATAGGAGAAAAATAAGCTCCATTTTAAAGAATTTTTAAGAATACGAATTGAATTGCCCTTTTTAAAATTCAACGAAATGCTTAATACTTTAGCTAAAAAAATGTAGCAGGCAATGCATTAAGAATTTTCACATTTCTCCTTACATCTTGGAACTTGGACTTATCTTTTTATTCTGTCTTCTTTTTTAAATCTTTTATACCTTGTTCAGAACAAATACTTTCTGCTTTACGTTAATCCTAAAACACTTAATGCTGAATAAATGACGTGTAATTCTGAGAAAACATTCAAATAATCTTCTTATTATCTATCTGGGGACTCAATTCTATGAAATAATTTTCATTTTTTATGTCTGTGTAAGTAATATTATCCGAAATTTTCTATGGTTTATTTTTTTTCTATAAATGAATATATATAATCTCCTTATCAAATATAATTTCATTTTATAATTTGTCGTTATTCTAAATTTAAAAACTTATTTACCATTGATTTTTATTTTTTTGGTAGGAAAGAATAATGCTTCCATGATTGCTTTATCACTTGAGCCTCTTTAGCCGACAAGTTAGTAACAGTTTAACAATGTAGCTTAGTAACTATTCTATTTGCAATGCAGCAGTTTATTGCAATTTTAAAACTAGCAGAGGTATGTATAGAACACATGGGGAAAATTGTAAATAAAGTACTATAATTCTTTTCATTATTGTTATTTTATCGAATATTTCTGTAGTTATAATGTGATGGAATTTTGTAAATAATTTTGCTATCACAATGTGGTTACAAAAATAAAACTACATTTTTTAATGTATCAATATGGGAAAATAGTTTGAGAACAACCCCAAAAAATCGAATACTTTTTAAATACAAGATTAAAAGCATACTAGATTTGGTAATAGGTGATACATTAGATATATTAAGTATTAACAGAACATACTTCTGAACCAGATGCAAACCGAGTTGCAGTCAATAACAAAGCAGTCAATGGAATTCCACATTATTTGGACAAAATTGGCAAACAAAATTTAAAAACAAAAGTAGAGATAATAATACAATGAATCCGGCCTGAAGACTTTTTCAAAGGTCACCCTCAGGCAGGGATTCAAATAGGGATTTTTTCTGTGAGAAATCTGACAATAAGTCAAAAATCGATTTCTCGTGACCCAAAAATCCCAAGATAAAGAATATCTTAAATAAAAAGATACCAGAAAAATCACACAAAACGGAACCAAAACTTACAAAACAAAACAAATAAAAAACTAAGTTTTTAGAATCTAAATGGGATATAAAGAAATTGAAAAATCCAGGAAAAATGAGGTCTTGAAGAAAATCAATACCACAGAAATACAAAAACATTAAAACACAAAATGTTAAAATCAAACTTAACAAAACAACATAGACTCAAAACAAAACTAAATATACCCGTATTAAATGCACACAAAACAAGCAAAATAATTTCACTAAAAGGTTTATAGAATCTAATTAGAATAAAAGAGATATACTCAAACCAATCAAATAACAGTCATCGAGAAAATCCGAATATATAGGACTCCAAAAGGTCTGAAGCTTGTCAAAACCCAATACCACACATCTTTGATACCACATTATTTGGTGATTTTTCACTTTCTCCTGGCTAATTGAAAAGTACCAGAATTGCTTTCATAAGGGTAAATACATATATATATATATTACTACGGTATTAGGGCCTTTGCATTTTTGCTTAAAACGATGAAAGTTTTCAAGATCATTTTAGAATAAATTATACATTTTATAACTATTCTTCATTAATTTACTCTCAGCCAACTGCAACATTGACCTTTGCAATATTTTTTGTTGAACAATAGGATATATGTATACGATGCTTCATCATAATACATCTAACCGAGATAAAAACACATATACCTACATTTCATAAGGATAATTATTTGCTAAATGGAGTTAAATATTGTAAATTCTTAACTAATTTCTACATTTAAATTATACAGTTTGAAAGTTCGAATTTAAGTTTACAATGTTTACTGATTGTATTATTTATTAGAACCCTTCACTTTAACGAATAACATAGGAAATAAGTTAATTTTCATGGATTTGATAATACAAATTTTAGTTCATAAATAGAATGTAGGTATCATATTTCCTTATAACAGTATCCTCCGTATAATCTTTTATTTTGATCAATCCATTTGGTATAAGATTTTAACTAATTTAAACTCTCCTGAGTATAATGAGATAGCTTAAAGCTTATTCATCGAATAGGCCGAGGTCCAATTTTAATTTCATCATTCCTTTGACAGTAAAAACGAGCGATTTTAAAATTAAATTTAACGACAGTATTTTAACAGTTTCAAAACAAACTCATTATTTACTCTTCTTTAGATTTACAACGAATATTCATTAAAGTTTAAAAAGTACAAGGCATTTTAATTTTTAATTACCTTTCAAGATAGTGGCAGTTTTTATAGTTTTAGTATTTAAGGAATGAATATTGAACTTGGAATTATTAAATCATTTTAGCCATTTTAGTAGTTCCATACTACAGCCATTATGGCAATGATTATTTGAAGTAGTTTTCTTACTATTAATTTAAAAAAATAGAAATAACCTTTAAATTAAAAAAGGAAATTGAATCCACTATCTGAATTAGAATTAAAATTTGTTAGAGGTGAATATTTTCATTTCGGGTTTATAACAGAAAGAAAAAACATCAGCTTGCTTATAAAAAAAACTAGCTTTCTTACTCCAAGTAACTGGCAACATAATAATATTAAATATGTCTTAGAGAAATATGTAAAGAAAACACATATAAACAAAAATAAACAATTTTTAAAGTATCAATTTTGGCTTTTATGTGAAACATTTTTATAAGCAATTATTCTTTATATTATTAAAAAAACACTTAAAAATTATACAATTCTTTATCACTGCATTCAAACTCTTAAGAAATTTGATATAGCTTTCAAAATGACATCATTTTTGTTTTGGGTGGGGAGATAAAAAATTTAAGTGAAACAATTATCTTAAATCATTCAGCCCCTTAAATAAAATAACATAGAAAATTCTGTTATTGATTTTTTTTCTGATAAGCGTTGTTAAAAATGTCGGTAGCAAATATGAATCTAGTATTCGTAAAATTATAATATTCAACTATAGGTTTATTTTTTCAAATCCGGTCCCTGTAAAAATATTTATTATGTAAAAATATTTACAGACATAATTATTTGGTTTTTACCAATGTTTCAAAGTCATGCAAGGATCAATATATTTTTGTTTGCGTTTTACAATATTAAAAATTTGTTAACATTAACAAGCAGACAACTGAAGCCTTTGTAAAAAATAAATTAGAACTAAAAAAAGAGATTTAGCACTAACATTCTTTAATTGTTTTTTAATCACTAATTTTTCTTGATATTAAATACCAATATAAAATTTATGTTTCAAGTAATATATTTTAAAATATTGTAACGAAGGATGGTAAGGATGTTATTCTAATAAATTTTCAGATGCCTGATGATACGAAACAATTATACATCAATATATTTTTAAGGTAGAAATCAGATTGCTAAAGAGAATCATATTAATAATTGTAGATAAATTCAAAGGACATATAAAATTTAAAAGCTTCATTTGTACATAGGAATTAGAAAATCAAATAATAAATCTGTTACAAATTAAATCAATATGCCTTTGAAAGAAATTCAATGTCTCATATGCTTGGATTAGAAATAGTTGGAATTTCATGATGCAAGAACAGACTTAAGAAGAATAAAAGATAAGAAACATGTAGAGCCAAATAAATAATGAAAGCTCTCATATGCTTTTCAGTTTAAAAAAACGCTAAGCAAAAACAAATCTTTTGAGCCACGATTTACGATACAGAAGGTAATTTTAATTCACCTTCTTGCATTCGCGAGAACCATGCTTGTGGTTCTATTAAAGGAATTATAAATTTCATTGTATTAATAAAGGATTTAAGTTTCTAGAAGGATAGTAATAAGGATTTAAAGTACTTGAAGGGTAATAGTAAGGACTTAATAAAGGAATTATTTTACTAGAAGGATTAAAAATGAATAAAGGATTTAAGTTACGATTTTTAAGATTTCGGATTTGTGGTTTTTTAAATTCCAATTAACGAATGTAAAACTTCTTTTAGAAATCTAACACGGGAAGAATATTTACTGATAACGTATAATAATATTGGTAGTTGAAAATAGTTAATTAATCAAATTTCTTTTGTAAATTGGTACTATCTCTAAAACAAAGAAAAAAATTAAAAGAACCACGCATATTGAATGATATTTTTAGAGCAAATTCTTCTTTCATATAATTATGCAAATGTTTGTATTACTTAAAAATAAAAAATTTTCAAATGTTAGCAGTTTAAAAATGAGAGTAATATGATTTATTAAAATTAGTTCTTTCATTTAAACAAAAAGTACTTCAAAATTTGACGCTACTTAAGAAATGCTGTTATTTCTAAAATTTGTTTTATTCAAGAGATATCTTTTGTAAAGACATTAAACGATTTGTCAGTTTTCAATAGATATTTTTTGTGCATTTCTGCTTTTTATTGATTTTAGAATTTACAAATTGATTTTATATAAGTCAGCATTCTTCAGAGGCATAAGAAATTTTCTGCTTTGCTGTATTATTAAAAATGCAAAGCAGTCACCTCAACTTAACCATATTTTATAATTCTAAATGCAGTTTGCCATTAATTGCATGCCCTTTTAGTGTTTTTGCATTTTTTGTGCTAATGTCATTAAAATACTGATTTTTTTCAATAACTTTTAAAATAATTTGTTCTTTTTTTTAGTTGAAAATTTTTCAAAAAATAAAACAAACATCAATTGACGAAGAAACTTTTATTTGGATTTTTTCCAAACAAATTCATACCTGAAACAAATTTATCCTGAACTCTAATTTAGCAAAATACAATAAAATGACATAATAATATTTCGAAATTCCACCAAGATTCTTTATTAAAATAACTTTCGAATAAAAAGAACATTTGATAAGAGAGCCTGTATTTCTAAAGGTTTATGATATACATTTTATACAATAGTAATTTTAAAGCCTTAAATATTATTGTTTCACTTAGTTCAGGTAGAGCATGTCTTCAAATCACATTTATAACACGTATTTGATAAAGCGTTTCCTAAAATGATTTATTGGCTATGCTTAATATCAGCAATTTCACTTCACACATTTGTAAACTGTTGTCAGTGGCTTAACGGAAGCAGTCAAATGGTTGATATATCATTTTCCATGTTTAAATTACCTAAAGCTAATGAGGAGACCGTTTATTATTAAGATGATATAGTACCCGTATGGATGCCGAAGTTTGAATACCATGAAACAGATTGTTATGAATTTCAGTTTTCAGTTGTAGCATAAAAGGATTTAATAAAATAATATAAATTACTGAAATTATTAGATATTTTGTAGAAATATTCATAAAATAATGCATTTACGTTGCCGCGTCTTAACTGCTCTTCATTGATTATTTAATGACGAGTATTTATATATAAACTGCATATATAAATATATACTAATTATCTGTAGTTGCGTATAAATAAAAAATAATAAAAGTGTGTATCAATTATCTTGCTTTATTAATATGTTAAATAGATTAATAAGGTTTATTTTGAATAATGCTTTGCATTGAAATAAAACTCATTTATTTTTATTTCAACATTTGTTTCGACAATGCAAACTATTTCTTGACATTGAATTTGAATATTTTTTGAAACATTAATTTTGAAAATGGAACAAATTCTGATTTTACTTTTTTTCATCTCTGTCATTTATTTAGAAGACATGTTTTTAAATATCAGTTATACCAAAAAAAAGAACTTTTATTTGGGGATGTAAAAAGGAAAGAAAAAACTGACATTTAGGAAAAACTGAAGTTAGTTTCTATCGAATAATTTCTTTCGTGAATGACTTGACTGGAACAAGAAAGAGTCTTCACCCTAAGTGACACTTGTTCTAAGATGGTACTCAAACTTGATGTTTCTAAAGTTTCCAAACATTTTGGCATCATAATTTCTGTTATGATGATTGTTTTTTGAAATCTCGATGTCCATCATCTGTTAAGTAATGAGGAACTCTTTGGGACAGCAGTTTGTAAACACACTTTGTTTCCGTTCCCTTTCTGAATAAATAATTATTCATATATTGATTTTTGTCGTTTACTTAGAGTGTTTTAGAAATGACGTTGTTTTCATACTGTGAAATGTAAATTTTAAAATATATGTTATTTTAAATCTTCTATTGGTCATTTATATATTCTCTTATCCCGAATTAAACATAATACAATATTAAAAATTATTCCAAAAATCAAAATTATTTAGTTTAACAAAATGATACAAATGCAAGAGAGTCCATGCATGTGATTGATTTATCAAGCTTATATCAGATTATTTCCACAATTATATTACTTAACCTATACTTTAAATTAATAAATTAGAATTTACAGAATTTAATCATTTTTGTATAATATCCTAATAATTATAGAGGAATCTGATTTCATATAGTATACGTCCATTAAATTCCTTTTTTAGAAGATTGTGTTTATAAATACATTAGCTTAATTTTTCGATGAAAAGTATTCATATTTGCCGAATTATCCACATACAGAATTCTTTATTTGACATTCATCCATTAGTGAAAAGTTTGATTGTATTTTAGATATCGATTTTCTATAAGATGTTTGAAATTACAGTTAATGCATATTATTTAGATTTATAAATCTATATTTAATTCATGTAATTTGTTACTAATTTTCTTAAAGCCTTAAAAGCATTCTAAAATTGAAAACTGATCCAAAAAAATAATAAGTTCCATTTTTTGTGCAATTACATATTGTTTTGTCAATCATTATCTATTCAGCATACAAAGATTATATTTTAAGTCAAAACAAATTAAACAAACAATTAAAATCAATCACAATTCAATTTTTTCAATTGCAATAGAAATGTTTTATTGTAAATGAATGGATTTTGTGATATGTTTGCATGCACTTATAAAGAAATTTCAATATATTATAAATATAATATGTAAATTATAGTGAAATTTTAAATCTGATTCTTCTTTGAATAAAAATCATTAAATGAATTGTTGATATAACTTATTATTCGGTCATGTTTTAATTAACTTCAACCATTTTTTTAAATAAATTTAAAAGATATTTTTACAATCTGACATGAAGTGAAATAAAAGATAGAAATTTCTTTAGAGTATTTTAATTGCTTATCTATTTTTATTTTTAAACGAAACAAAAACATTAAGTAGCAACATAGGAAAATAAATATCTCCCCTTAGTGATAATTTAAAATTTCTAATTCAAGAATAAATGTTTAACAATAGTAGAATAGCTTTAATGTGAATTCAATATAAGCTACAAAACAACAAAGAAAAATACTTTTCTCCAGAATAAATAATATGATTCTAAACACGGTAAAAAATTGTTATAAAGATGAGAGAAAAAAGAATGTTTCCATCCTTGCAATAGAAAATCTTAAAACAAAAAAAATTAAATTATCTGTTTCTTATAATTTCCATCCATTATTCTTCTATTTAAGGGGAAAAATTAAGTACAAGTATTCTGAGCAGAAAAAAAAACCCTTCCTAATAATTTCAGTTAATGCCATTAACTTAATTTCGTGAATTCATTTTTTTAAAATTAGAAGTGCTGGAATTTTGTGCTCGGAACTCTGTATCCTATAAGTTAGCTATTCTTTGTATAGGAATTATAAAGAAAGACAAATAAATCTCAAAATTATATTATCGTTTGTATTATTATAAACATGAAACGAACGATGAAAAATAATGGAAACTCAATAATTGATCTATTGATTAAAATGTAAAGAAATTATTGATGAAGAGCGAGTTATTTATCATAAATCAAATTCTTATTAGAAATTCGATATCATGTATTATTTTGATGAATGTGGCAATAAATCAATAATATATAAAGAAAATTATTGGTAAAGAAGAGAAAAAAAGGATTAAGAGAAAATATAAATTCATTTGTTTACAATATTATTACAAAAGCGACCAAAAGCATAAAGAGAAAGAGGAAAAAGATTTTCAAATAGAAAAAAATGACAATTTTTGTGAAATTCCTTAACAAAAATATCCAAGCACCATCAGATTGAAACATGCTCTTTACACAAATGAATCAGAAATTCAAGCATTATTTTGATTCTATTACTAAAAAAATATTCATATGGAAATCCAATTTTTAATTTTACTAAAAGCCCTTAAATGCAATTAATAAAATTAAATATCAATAATGAATTAAGTTGAAATTTTAAAAAATGTTTCTGTGAAATTAAATGGAGTTTTTTGTGTCTCGTCAAGAAAAAATATTGCCGGTGAAAGAAACCAGAATCTAGTTCTCTTAAAAATAAGAGATATATTCGCCTTTGAGTGTGAAAAATATTGTTAAAAAGAAAGATAGAGGTTATATTTTTTAAAAAAGTAACACTTCAGATATATTTTACTGAAATTTAATTTAAATTAAAATTATAATTTAATATCAATTGTTTCATGCATGATGAAAAGAAATTGGATTCTTATTCAAAATTTGGCCTGTTAGAAACTCTCAGTGATAAGACATAACCTCAATATTTTTAAACTAAATTGTGATCTATTAATATAATTAAAATATAATTCTATAAAAATCGTGCAAACGGAAGGGAATTTTATGAAATATTTTATAAGATTTCCTTATCTGATACCCAATTCTGGGTTAAAGAAATTAGTCTGTCATAATTTTTCCAAACGTGACTTTACGGGAATTATTAAAAACGAATTAAAATATGCATTAGTAGTCTAGTTAGAATTTATCCAAATTTAATCAAAATTAAAATTATTTTGTATTATTTTGGAAGATATAGTGCAAAATGAAAATAAAATAAATGCATTTGCAATTTTAGTTTTTTGTTTACATGAGAAAAAAATAATGGTTTTAATTAATTATCTAGTCACTTAAGAGACACGAAGCTGAAAAGTCAGTAACACAAGGAATAATGTAATTTTTCTAAAAAGTATTTCTCTAAGGAACTTTTTATATATCATTAAAGAAAACAAATATCTGTTTAAAGATATTAAATTGCCAGCAGTGTAAAATTAGCTTCTCTGCGCAATTTTAAATTTTTTACACGTGATTTCTACCTAAAAAGCAAAACGAAAAACTATTTTTCTTCTGTCTATTAACTAAACTACCACTAAGAATATTTTTTTTCTGTCCATTTCTTGCCATCATCTTCAAACTATTTTCCAGTTAATTAAGGAAGAATGAAAAAAAAATTACATTCGCAATTTTATTCTTTTATACATTTTTATTATTTTTTGCATTCAATATAATTTTTTTCTCATAAAACAAGTGCTTAAAGTACTTTCATTCTAATTACTTCTCACCTATTTTAAAATTATACTTTAACTTTTTTAACTTTAAAAAAATGTAAACTTTAAACTTTGTGCTAATTTTTAAAGTCTAACTTTCATTACTTTGCCAAGTAAGAAGCACTTCAATTCATTTAAAATAAAGACTGAAAAAAATTCTTCAAAGTAATTATTCCTTAATATTTTGTTAGCAGTATACCAAATTTTAATTTTCATGCAAATGTATTATTAGTTTGGTTAAGAGACATGAAACGCATATGAAAGAAAATGTATCATAGAAAAACAATTAGCAAAAAATATAAATTTATCCAAACAGTAATATCTAAAAATAGAAATATTTAAAAGAACATTGTATACTATCTCTACTTATGTTTTTAAAATTTTTTTTGCCAATTTTGTTTATATGAAAGAAAAGTATGTTTATAATTTAATGTTAAATACTTCTGAAAGAATAATAAGAGCTCCAACTCTTAATTTTTCATATTAATTATGAGCAATCTTAAGTTTAAAATCTCTGGTTAGTTTCATTACTCGTATTATATATCAAAGATTTTATTCATAATATTTTAATTTTTATACACTAATACAAATGCAAATATATATTTCGAGATTTATAAATAAAAATTTTAATTTTAAAATTTTGATTATGATGCATATGAAATCAGGCAACTCTTTTAAATATATATTATGCTTTCAATGAAGAGAAATAATTAAAATTAATACGGTATACGCAATACATACCACTTGAGAAACAAGCAGAAATGGAATTGGGCTGTTCCTCATATTCTTTAATGTATTGATAATTTCATTAATTTGGCAATGATCTATTTAACACAACAATTGAATGAAGGTGGAATAGTTGTATTTCATAGTTGGGATAAAGCAGGAAACATCGTTAAATCATATTCCCAGCGCACAGTAAAAACATTATTATAAAAACTATATAAGTGTTGACATTAAAGAAATTTTAATTTGCAATGCATTAGAAATCAAAAAATTCTTGAAAATATATATATTGTCATATAAATAATAATTAACGTACGTTCACCTCAATGATTAACAAAATCTAAAAATTTAATTAATGTTTTATATAATTTGATTTTAATGACTTCAGGAGGAAAAAAACTTTCTTTCTTAACTTTCTTAAACTTTGAATTCTTAAATTTACATCTAAAAATAATTCACACTATTTATAGGTCTTACTTAATTCTTTTCATTAGTTTTTAAATTTTCATAATTTAAATCTGTATCCTTATATACAGAATTATATTACAGAAAAGAGTATAAGTGTTAAAAAAAGATGCTGAATTTTGAAGTTAATTGTGAACAAAACATTATTTCAAAAATTTACTGAAAAGCATAGTTTATATTTAGATACAATCATTATAAAAAAAAACTAAAGCTGTGTAATTTGATAATAAAATCAAAGTAAAAAAAATAAAATAAAAATAAGCACAAGGGACAATTTGGACTCTATTTCGACAACGATATGTATGAATGCATAATTTATTTAAAATATTCTTGTAATTAATGGAAGAATTATTATTCATTGGGATCACATCCACTACATGCCGGCGTCCTGGGTCGAATAGAGAGTCTTCTCCGTAATCTGGGGGTCCGGGCTCGAATTGCGGTTCGAGCATGGTTTTTCTTCTGTGTTCTACTTGCAAGATGTGTGATTGCCCCTCCTGTAAAAAGGGGCTGTACAAGCGACTGTGATGAGTGAGAAGCAAAAGGCGAACTCTTGTTCCTGGTTGGCGCTCTACAAAACAAGAGACGCTGTTTAGGCTTAAATCGCTCACTACTTCAGCTAACTCGTCCATGGCAAGTGCCATAAGAAACAACAACGTCCACTACCACTCTGACAAGAAGTGAGAATAGAAGAAATGAGAAAATTTTCTAATTTCAAGAAATCAGATGATGAGAACATGTTGTTTCTAGAATGTAAGTCATCCTGCCTGAAGTGTTCTTTAATTTTTATTAAAAATGGAAACAATTACCTGGGGAAAAGTTAATATAATTGAAACGATAATTTTATCATAAAATGACGTAAAACGTTTTTAAAATAATGAGATGATCTATCTTTAAAAACTATGCTAAACAATTTCAAAATGTTCAATGAGTTCAAATTCCAATTTAAATATTTAAATTTCTGTGACACACATTTTAAAAGTGATAAATTTGGTTAGTGTAAGTTCAACAGCTTATTCTGCTGAATACTATGACACAGAACCATAGACATACATACACTGATTATTAATAGAATAGAAAAAAATTGTAAGCGAAGATTAACTGATATTGTTTATTTCTTAGTATCAAACTATTTCTATAAAGAAAGGAATACATTTTAGTTTATTTTAAGAAATTATATTTCTACTTTGTTCAAAACTATCATGATCAAGTAATATAATAATTTTTTTGTATAATGTTGTCGATCCACTTAACCTTGTGAAACACCCGCTCTTAGAGATCTCAACTGCGCGAGCAATGTGCATTTGTGTGAGACAGTTGCCTCAAAAGAAACAATATATTATTTCGACTAAGGGTAAACTTTGTCTAGTGGAATTATTAAAGAAAGAGTTTCTTTCAATCATAGTCTGAAAAAGAGGTCATTTAACTAATAATGTATCAAGATGAGAGGAGGTATTGTTAATTGGCCAAATTATTCGATTGCACATTTCTCCTCAAAAAAGAGCTACTCTCGATCTGTTTTACCATATTGAAT
This sequence comes from Argiope argentata, assembly GCA_026289955.1. NCBI lineage: Eukaryota > Metazoa > Arthropoda > Arachnida > Araneae > Araneidae > Argiope > Argiope argentata. Next base: position 1,885,374 of record JAOUZG010052814.1, read on the forward strand.
TACATGAATAAAGTCACCATGACAATTCAAACTGTCACTGTGACGAAAGCCTAATAACCTCGATTACAGCACTGTATGTGTCACAAATTCACTTAATGAGATCACGTGACTGCATTCCTTTATTTCTGCCTTTCAGGGATTGTAGAAATTGCTTAATTAAATGGAAACTTCTCCCCCTATATTTGAAGTATTCATCCTCCAATAAAACAGCCAAACACGAGGTATATTTATTTCTATATTATCTTTATGTTATTCGGTATATGATACTTAAAAGCGACACATGATAACTAAAGTTAAAGCATTTTAAACTTTAAAAAATTATCAATTACTAGGTTACCTTACTTTTTGTGATAAACTTTTTTTTCTAAAGGAAAGAATTCCTTGACATCTGAGGTCATTCCTTGTCTAGACGCTATTATTTGATTATGAATTCCAAAAAGATAAATAAGGACTATTGAAGATTGTTTATTTAATTCAGATAGTTTTAAAGTTATTTGTTTATCTAATAAATTTTTTAACAGAAAAAAAAGCTTTACACTGGACTTTATAATAAAATTAAGTGGTTTCTTATTTTCATCTGTTATTCTGTTAGTTAAAATTTTTGTTTTAGAAAATGGTTCTTGGTAAAATTGAAACAATATCATTATTAATTGAGTGTATTTTTGTAATCAAATTTCTTTAACTTAATTATAATTTTTATTTATATAAGAGTAACTATGCGTTATAAATGAATGTTATCTGTGATTTCCACTTGGAAATTCTTTTAAATTTAAAATAAATAAATAAAGTGGTCGTTTTAGCCAAATAAAGTTTTCTGAATAAGTTGTTTTAAAATGATGATATAGTTTGCCAATAGTGTTTCAATGTTTTTATTCTGCAAGGGTTTCAATTTTTCTTAGTTGAGATTATGCCATTACGTTCGTAATCAACGATTGTTTCTCCCTTTTTTTTCTTATTATAGATTTCACTTAATTGAGAAACACTTAATATTAGTTGTGCATTTAGGGCAATTTGAATCAGAATTATTTTCAATTGGCATTATCAAAACAATATTCAGAGCTCTATTGATTACCGAAGAATTTCTCATTCAAACCTTTGTAAGGTAAATTTCTAGAGATGAAAAAACTACTTATTTTTTGCAGATTCAATTTCGATTCACCTTTTCATTATTAACATTTTACTTATACTCTCTTAGTACAAGAATCGGTTCTAGTTATTTCTTAATACAAGAATTGTTTTCAATAATTCTTAATGTGACAATTTTTTTCTTCTTCTTCTCTACCTAGTTTGTATTTGAATTCAGCCGATTTTAGAGACAATCAAAAAAGGATTTGTTAGATTGAACAATAAGAATCATCGTACCATCAATGAATATACCAGATTCCACCTCAATACCTGTGATCACATATATAACTTAGGTGCCCAAATTGATAGTATCGTTTAGCAAATCATTAATAGAAAGACTTTTGGAGGTTAAAAACATATACAGACATTCATTTTACTTTTTGATTGTGAGTGCCTCTAATGTAATACCGGTTGGGGGGTTGTTGTTGTTGTAAACAGGATTTCGTAATTAAATTGTTATGAAATAGCATTTATTATTAAATAATGAAAAATATTTTCCTAAATGATTTGAAATTCATTAAAGTATTTTCCTGTAATAGAAATCAGTCAATAGTCTATTAATAACAAAACTTATTTAATATCGAAGGGAGCAATACTCATTGATAATATTTATGGTTATTCAAAAAATATTGTTAAAAATTTAAAGAAATATTCCATTAAATGACAGAATTAAAATATCAGAAATTACGTATACTATATCAAGTTAATGCTTGTTATAAATCTGAAAGTAATTCTGATATCATGAAAAAATATATTATAAGCAAAGTTCAATGACAAAAGATTATCAAATTTTCTGTTAATCAGAAACTGTTAACCATTATTACCTTCAAATAACATTATTACCTGGAAATGATAAATTGCTTGAATGATTATTATAAGTATAATAATTTGTTTATATCAACGAAATTGTTGATAATTACTGTTACCCGGTTTAAAATAAGGCAAATTTGAGCATTCTTTTCTTAACTGGAGCATCTTAACTGGAGCAGACAAAGTTATTCTTTATTTAAATAAGCTTTAAGCTAAAATATTAATATTAAATTGAGCAAACACAAATATGCTGCGTAAATAAAACATTCAACTATCTACATCACATTCTGGAATATGATACATGTTTTCTTTAGTACATAATTTTAACTATTTTACAGATCAAAATTTCATCAATATCAGGAATTTTAATCGATCAATCATGAAATAAAAGTTTTTTTACGAAAAATAAACATATGCATTTATTCATAAAACTAACTACCAGAAAATAGGTTGATATCTTTTTTCAATCTGCTAAATCTATATTGCTATTCCATTGCTTGAATATAAAGAACAAAATATTTGTGTGTGTGTGTGTGTGTGTGTGTGTGTGTGTGTGTGTGTGTGTGTGTGTGTGTGTGTGTGTGTGTGTGTGTGTGTGTGTGTGTGTGTGTGTGTGTGTGTGTGTGTGTGTGTGTGTGTGTG
>JAOUZG010052814.1:1887960-1909000 GCA_026289955.1 Argiope argentata
GTGTGTGTGTGTGTGTGTGTGTGTGTGTGTGTGTGTGTGTGTGTGTGCCTCCCTGTAAAAAGGGGTTGTGCAAGCGAATGTGACTCATGAAGTAGCTAATTATCCATATGATACAAATCAATTATTTGATACATGCATAATTCAAAGGTGAATGTACAGTGACGTAGTTTAGCCGGCGTCCTGGCATAGGGGTAGCACGCCTTCCCCATGATCTGTTCGTCCGATATCGAGTACTTATTCGGGCATGGTTATTATTTTGTTGTTGTTACTTATGACACTTGCCTTGGAGAAGCCCGTGCTGAAACTAAACTAAACTGGTGTATTAGACTATATGAGACTGAAAAGATAACTAAAAAAATGTTTTATAAGAATTAATTTGTAAAAATTAACGATCATTTTGTATGCATTAACTAGTGAATTAAATGATGTTTGCCAAATTTTGGAAATGAATTCAAAAATATTTATTTGAGACTTTTAAATATTCGTTTTAGTAATCATTTTTAAAGCGTCAAACCATAAATAATTTTATAAAGTTGTTGTTACTTGTGGCCCACTGCTGACATAGCAGCAGATTTAAGCCGAAAGGAGCATCTCTTGTTTTTGAAGTAACGTCAACTAGGGCAATAAGTACGACTTAGCTACACACTCACCACATTTGCTTGCACAGCTCCTTTTTACAGGGAGGCACAGTCACACATCTCAGAGATAGTACACAAAACAACCATGCCCAAACAGGGATTCCCAGAACACGAGGAAGACGTGCTACTTCTTTGCTAGAAAGCCGGCATGGCTGTTCTTCTATATTTTATCTGATGTGTGGGAATGTGCACTCTTGCAAAAAGGGGCTGTGCAAGTGAATGTGAAGCCTGAAGCTTCCCACTCGTACTCTTGGCCTAATAGTGCTACTAAAAAAGAAAAGACGCTCTCTCGGCTTAAATTGCTGAAAAATAAATGTTGGCAGCCTTATAAAAGTGCCTTAAATCACACCAACAACAAACATTAACTGTCAGCGGGTTTACAAAGAGTGCCATAAGTCACAGCACACAACAAAAATAATTATGCATTTTTATCCGTAGAAAGAAGTAGACATCGATAATTTGTAAAATAGGGGAAAAGATTATTTTAATTTTTATTATTACTCTTTTCCATTCATTTTATTAGTATTAAACTGACAAAACAGTAGAATCTGAATAAATATTTTTATAAGAAAATGGCTTGTCATCACCATATTGTATCTAAAAAAATGTATTATTGTTTTTACTATTTGTTTGAAAGTACTGAACAACAAATTTGGATTTGAATTTTTAATAAGATCTTTTTGCAAGGATGCATTGCCGTTTATAAACGTGTAATGAATAAGAAAATAACTATTAAAATGATTTTCAGTTGGACGCAGAAATTTGGAAGTCATGTCCTGTAGTTTGGATGACACCTGGTCAAATACAAGAAACACCTGCCTAACTATTCTGCAGTTTCAGACGCATTAGTGTATATCGATTGAGCCTCGGTAACTACTCGCTTTAGAACTGGAGAAACGTACTAACAGGAGAGGCACTGAAGATGCCTTAGGACATCGTTACTCACAAATACATTGTAGATGCAAAATATCTTTTATGAAGTGACTTCACCCCTGCAGTTTATTAAACAGTTTTAACAAAAACTTAGGTATTAAATTTTTTTCCAGCAAGTTAACTGGCAATCAGCATTTTATGATAAAATATTTTTGTCAGGAACTTGAATAAAATTACTTGTTCAGTTCTAGCCCAAATTTCAAATTAATGTGTATTTATAAAGGAATACTTATAAATAACTTGTAAATATATAATACTTGTAAACAACTGTTTTAAATGAACCTGTTTTCAACAAATTTTTAGGATTTTTAATTTGATTAAAGTATTGGCAATATATGAAATAAACAAACATATATATAAATCTATATATCCCATGCAATAGATTGTAAAATTTTTCAACACATCTTTTTCTTGCAGTAAGTAATGTTAACATCTATCGCATCAAAAATAGAGCCAACAAATAACGCAAAAATGGGTTTAAAAAAACTAATTTGAAGAAATTTTGAGAAGAAGTAATTTTATTGAGATCTTTTAAGAATATTATTGTGGAATTATTTATTTAAGAAAGACGCTTCAAGCAGAAAAAAATCATTATCCTCAATATAATTACAGTATCGGTTCGTGACTATTCGATCTAGTTTTCTTTTATTATAATTAAATGAGAAAGACAAGACGTTTCGTTGGAAACATTACCAAAGTATATTAAGCAAGCATTTTCTATGATCATCCAGCATGCCATGCGCAAAGTATAAGTTGTGACAGAAAAAGAGCAGCGTTCTGCTTTTTGTTCATTATTTCATCTGAATGCAACGTACCTAAATTGTTGCCGCTATTCCTTATATAGTTACACAGTACTTACAGTTTTCGTTAATTGTTCTTGAAGTATGCTTAATGTGTGTTAAGCTTAAGCAAAGATTTCAACATGGGTGATAAACGTAAAAATGTTTTAATGACTCTGGGGGAAAAGAGACTACGGGCTATAGGTGCAGGAAAGTGGATAATGGCGTAACAACAAGATATATAGCTTCGGAATTAGAAGCTGGGAAAAGTGCATTGGGGTATTGGGAAAAAAATTCAAACGGATGTTGCTAAGTGGTGTATTACATAAGCTATTGGAAGTGGAATAATAGTACCATGCTGAAAGACAAGCGTAAAGAAATTCAGGAACCTTTATTTTTGTGGCATGAATACTTATGAGAAAAAGATGTACAAGTAACTGGACCAATATTGCAAGAACAAGCATAACTGTTTAAGCAAGCGAGCGAGGACACAAAAACTCAGGGCTATCATTTTTTTGGTTATTTTGCTTTATTCTCTGATTATGTCTGCGAAAAATTAATTTTTCTACTTACATTGTAAGGTTCTTATTTAATAGAACGCAAAGAAAGTGCGTTTTAAATTGATTCATATTTCCTTATAATTAAATGAGGCAAATTAACTTCTTGATATCTAACCCTCGTATATTGTATTTAGAGTAATATAATTTGCGAAAAAATGTATTGAGTCATGCCGTCGGGAATATTTCTATCCTTCCGATGTGCAATGAATCTGAATTTATAATATTTATCATTTCTTTAAAATGCAATGAAACAGAAATAAGAGAGTTCCTAACTTTCCGAAAAATACAAGAACATTTTTATACTTTCATTATCTACCTTTATAGAATAGTTGGTTTGCCCATTTAATTAATAATAAAATTCAAAAGTTATTTACAACAACCATTATTGATAAGTTCATAGTGAAATTTGCAACTGAGATATAGAATTGCTTTTCATATAAAAAAGACCGAATTATTTGCTTGACATGTTTATTAAATAATTAAAATTAAAGTGTATCTTAATTTCTAGAAATTAGAAGATTTACAAATTTCAATTAAATAAAGGAATTTTTATCATATGTTATAATAAATATTTAATTGAAATTGGTCTTTTTGTAATGCGAAATATTGTGAAATATTAATATAAATTAACTAACGCTTAAAAATATTTGATTAATTTAAATTTACTTAAAACCCTTTCAAAATATTTAGATTTTTAAATTGCGTCATTAGACACATTATGGAATATTTCTGCTAAATAGTCTTTCAATTTTGTTCTGTTCTAAGTGCTTAAAATATGAGATTAAGAGACGAATATTTTTTCGAGAATTTAGGAAGTAACTTCAATATTGGTTGCAAATATTCTAGATTTCGTACGTTAAAAATTAGATTGATCTATATTTGATATTAAAATATAATCAAATTCCGGAATAAATAAAATATTGATCTGAAAAAAACATTTACCTTGCTCCAAATTATTATAATTCACACACACACACTTACATACATATATATATATATATATATAAATATATATATATATATATATATATATATATATATATATCAACTAATTTTTAAAATTGAATTTTAAAGTTGAAGTTTTTTCACTAAATAGTAGTAAATAAATTCAAATTTCAAATCATTTTTTCTTAAACTGAAACAGTAAAGAAAAAAGATGAATTATTCCTTTTCATATCGTGCAACAATTTATTCTATTCATATTATTAATATGTTGAGAAATATTTTCTAACTCTTTTGATACAAATTATTAAAATGTGTATTTTCAAACGTCAACGACGTATTCCCATAGAGCTGGTGTGATTTAAAAGTAATATTAATGAAGTATATATATAAATAAATAGTGATATTTATAAATAATAAATATTTATTTATTCGTAAATGGTAGAGAAATGTGACGGTTAGAATGTTTGGTAGTTTGGAATAATTTATGTGATGATAAATTGAAATTAGGAGAAAAACATTCGTAAATTATTAAAATTATTTACACATCAAGAGCATTTTTTGAATATTTTATTATTCAAAAAGTTTATGTCATAAGAAATAAAATAAACTGCTGAACATGAGTATATAATTTAATAAATATGATTTCGCAAATTAAACTCACACGTTACTATGACAGTGAAAAGGAAATAAAGATTATTTATTAAATTACATGAAGCCAATTTATTATTTTAACATGTAAGAAAATATTTTATTTGTTTTGTAAAACATCCATTTATTCTCTTGTGAATAGCAATTTAATTATTTTATTTATATTTGTTTCTCTTGATTTAAATGCGACTAAACTGTTTTTTTCTTCATATGAATAATTGGAATGCATTATAAGGTACAAATGGTATGAGATGTAGAAATAGTATCAAATCATAACGATTGCATTTCAATTTATTATGCATAACCTGAAAAAGATATCCATGGCGTTTCTTTCTATCCTGTTTTATAATAAATTTACAGAAAGATGTATTTTATTAACTGACATCGCTAATAGCAAATAGTGTAATGTTATGAATTTGTAAAATTGCTTTCACCGGCATCGCTTTTAAAGGAAGAGGGGTTAAAAATAACACTAATTGCTGTTCAGAGTCAGTGATTTTCGACTTAAACAGTAAACCTAGTGATTATTTATTTAAAAAATCGGAGTTTTTTAGAAATAAAAACAAATTTTTTTAGCTTCTTAGAGTATAAACGATATATTGATTGGCAGTGAAGATACAATAACATTCTGGAACATTCGACGATTTGGCAAATCAGCTATCAAATCTGGTGAGTGCTCTAACGTGAAAGTAGCAGGCAGTTGATTCAAGTTTAAAGATGTCAGTAAGTGAATAAAATTTCCCTTTGGAAAACTGATTTCCTTCGAATTATTTCTGAGCAGTAGGCGCTTTTATTTTTATCGCTTTGTTATTTGTATACATCGGTACTGCAAATGCTATCTTGTGTGAGCTTCAGCTCTGTATTGCTACTTTTTATTCCTATTTATTTCTCACCGTACAAAAGGTGATGAACTGATTTTGAATTTGCTTGAACAATATAAATAAAAAAAGTCTATAAAAACTATGAGAAGCTATTTTTCGTAGAATAGGAAATTAGAGGGCTTCATATCCTGTCATTAAATATATTTTTATTAAAGGTAAAATATTTTAATACATTTTTGAAGATTATAGCATGCGTGCACTATATAGCATGCACTTATTATTATTATTTTGAATCTAACAAAAATATATAAAAAAATCCAAAGATTTATTAAATTTTATGATATTTTACAAAATTTATTCACTTTTATTTTTGCAAATCTGCTTAACATTAACGTGCCTCATTATACAATAACTAATTATCAGAATGTAGAAAAAAATAATTACAACAGCTAATCTTAATTCTGAATATAATGCAACATTTAAATGATTGGTAATACAACTTGATTAAAAGGTTAATTGCAAATTTATTTACTTTTTAATTTGTCCAAAAAGTATTTCAATATCTTTGGAGAATGATTTTGCAGGTTTGAACTTTTGAATATTTTTAGTGAAATATATTTCATGCTCTTTTCATATTCAAAACTAATAAGTATAGGTTTTTTAGAGTTATATATTTTACCGTTTTAAATTGAATCATATTTCTCATGTAAAAAAAATAATCCGAGAAAATACGGAAGCTTTTTTTATATAAATAACTAATCTGACGTAGGTTAAATCCATAATTTTAGAATCTCAAACACTTAAATATAACGATAAGGTGATACTTTGTATAAGGTTTCAAAATTGAAATTCTAAGAAAATACTTATTTTATTTATACCTAATTAAAAAGCATCATCTTTTAACTTTAACAGATATAACTCATAGGAATATAAGTTTCTTTCCATTGACCTCAATGTAAATGAAAACATAAATTTTTTTTATTCAATTCTACAATTTTTTTTCTAGACTATATAGCAAAAATGCGATACAATATATAAATGTTCAATAACTAGATTTCTTTTTCAATTTTTTTGATATTACGTTTAAAGAAATTCAAATATTGTTCAAAACTTAATCCTGTATAATCGGTTATTTTCATTCGATTTTGTTTATTTTAGTGCACTTTTAACTTCATTTTAATGGTTGTAGTGAGCAGAAATATAAAGCTTTATACATTCTAATTGTTAGAAAAAAAATTATTATATGCTTATATTTACCTAAAGCCATTTTATAATCAGTTTTATTTTTCAGCATCTTCGATATATTTTATACCTCAAGTTTATAATAAGTTGCTCCAAGTACTATTAAAAATATTTAAATATAACTACACATAAATTCTGCTCGAAAATAGGTATTCATCCTCAGATTGAGGAAAATATAGGTCTTCTGATTTGTTGACAAAAACTTTTTTTTTTGCAGTTTTCCGATTAATTTTTTTGCAATGGTTTTCAACCATCCTGAATTCTGCTTTTCTATTATATTCTTTTTAAGTATCTTTATTCTCAGTTCAATATTATATCATGGCCAAATCAAACTTCGATATTTCTCATTTAAAGATTCTCTTTATTTTGTGTGAAAAAAAGATTTTATTTTCAGTTGATAGTAATTTCTTATTAATACTATCAGTTAAACATTTTGTACAATCTCTCTAGGCACCTCGTTGCATAGTACCTGAGAGTTTGAGGAATCTTTGATTCTTAATATGACCATTAAAATTTAGATTTTTATTATAGTGAAATCATGGTCTAAAATCACAATGATAAGAAAGGGACTAAGTTCTGCGCTTGTGCATGAATTTACATTTCAAATTACAAATAAATCTAGGATTGTTTGTATGAAAGATATTTTGAATTATGTTTTTTTTTTTGGAATAGCTCAGAGTAAATATAGAACTGGTATTTAGAATAATATTTAAAATAAAAAATAACGAAAAATTATATCGAACAACTAAGCGGTTTTTGAGACTCGAACTGAAAACCTGCAAAAAAAGCAATTCGACCACTCGCTCTATCCACTACTTTGACTATTAATATGACCATAAAATTAAAAAACAATTATGGTGAAACCCTGGTCTAAAACCATAATGCTGAGAATAGGACGGTCTTGAACTTGACACTCAAAATTACTCGTATATTTGTTTGTATAATAAATATTTTTAAAAATAATGAGAAATAACTCTTAATTTTGTGAAGTAATTGACTTCGCTATTACAATATATGCTTCTGTCTGGCGTAATGCAAATTACATCACTAAATTTGTTATAAATCAAGTAATTATAAACAAAAGAATTTAATTATCAAAATATTATCTTACATCTTAAATTTAATTCTTAATTATAATAATTAATTATCTTAATTATAATAACTTAATTTCCAAAACTGATAGTTTTCCTGTTCAATTTATTTTCATATAGTATAATTTACTCCCGATGTATATATCACAACATTAATTTGAATATATTAATACTTTCTTTCAGTTTCCTTTAAGTGAAATATGAAAAATGTATTCTTAGGAATATCTATTCATTTTGTTGCTATTCACAAATCACCCTTTATTTATTTAAAATATTATTTTCTTTGTACTGTTATTGTCATAAGTTTGTTTATTCTTTGCTTTAATTTTATCAAGCAAAATATTAAAAGGGAAAAAATGTTTTTATTTATTTTTTTCTAAATAAATCTCTTTTTAAACATTGAAATTGCGTGCGGAATACAGAAAAGGCGAAATAAATTATATGCATCAATAGATTTAACAACTAGAGTATTAATTCTTAAAAACTCAAAGGAAAATATAAATTTCTACTAAAAATATTGAAAAAAGAATGTAATAGTGTTAGTTTTCCAGCAGACTTTGAAACGAATTTTTTTATTTAACATTAATATACTATGAATTCACCCAGAAAATTGGATTTCAAACTTTGAGAATTAAAGAACTTTCTGCTCTTTTGGTTTTCAACATTTTATTTGAATCGTTTTTAAAGAATAATTCAACAAAATATTTCTGTTTCAATATAACATTTTTAGTTTTATTTTTTTAACTGTCGTCACAAACTAAAAGGTTATTGATACTCTAGAAATTGTTTAAATTAATTTAAATATGTATAATATTTCGCTTTACTTTTTTATACTTTTTTATTTTTGATGGTGTATTGGAGAATGAAATTTTAAGAAAACTCACAACATTCTCTTATTAGCACAGAAGAATAACTTTAATTTCAGTTTAAATTACATTTTCTTAATTTGTATTTAACAGTTTTTGAAAGAAACAAAACCTTTTTCATTTGAAAGTAAATTTAGAAACATCATTTTAACTTGAAATTATTACTAATGCAAAAAGAGCGAAATATTATTAATAATCATAATACTTTAACTTATAAGATAAAGAAACGTTAAATTGAATCCACACCTAGAAAATTCCAATTAAGTAATTTAAGACTGAGGATTTGTGAATGTAGATTAGTATGGTATCTACATAAATCTAATAATTTTTAAAGGTCATTAATATTTGTAGTTAATTAATTGATAGCCATTTTACTTAGAATTTTGCTTGCAGTTCAGCATCTATTTCCCATTTAAAGGAATTAAAAATATTTCTTTGTTTCAATCTCTTGATGCATAACCTAATATTTGTTTTAATCTAAGAATACATATGACTATAGGTTCCCAGGTGGCCGGGTCTTGGCTTGTGAGCAGTAGGGCTTCAGATTCAAGACCAATTCCACCAAAGAACCGTCTTAAAAGAGGGTCTGTTGCACATTAAATCTGTCAGGCCAAACATTCTCCCACTATTGTGACGCAGAGAGAAGGGTGCCTTCCTCGTCATCTGACTACAGCTCAATACTACGACGTCCATCCCCAAATAGCCCTAGAGTTACTTCACAACAGACGTTAATATAACTAAACTAAACTGAAAGCATTTAACTATAGATAAACCTTTTGGTTAAAAGACATTTCAAGTAAAATTACCCTTGATGTTTACTTAGTATTTGTTATTTACTATGTTACTTTAACTATCCTTAATATTATTTAATCTACATAATATTACTCATCATATTAATCTATTTGGGAATAACTTTTTCTCCGTCGAGAAAGCCAATGATATACTTTTTTGAAAATTTAGATGTCATTACGGGATTATATTTTGAATATTAGACAAGCATGTGACTAAGAACCTGACTCAGAATTCAAAAACACTAAAAATTCATTCACCTATTGCAGTATTGCAAAATTATTACATTGATTCAAAATGTAGAAATAAGCTACGCCATAAAAGGGATTATGCCAAGGAAAAAAAGACAAATGTTCAATACATTTATGGGTTATAAAGAATTTTATGATAGAAATACGTATAGGTATTAAGCATATTATTATCATGTTTTCCACGAATTTATGGCCTAATGAGTTTTATTATGAGTACTCCTTTTTTCATATAGACCTCATATTGTTAAATTCTATTTTGAAAGCTTGCTTTTGTTATAACAGACAGTTTTTAGTAGAACAAATCATTTGTAGTAAATCATTAAAAAGTAAGAGAAAAAAACATTGTAGAAAATCCTTAAATTATTACTTAAACGTGTCAACTGTTTAAAAATACCAAACCAAGAAAAATTTTAGTAGAATTCGGCTTTTTTTATTTTCATTGCTGATACTTTTTTTTTATTTTTTACATTTCTGACTTTATCGAATTTAGAACAAGCAGGTGAATATTATTTTCCCCAAAATGTATTAAAGCATAGTAATATTATTTCCATTTTCGATTTAATTTTAGGGAAGGTCCAAAGGGATTTTCAAAAATTTAAAGTAAGCAAAAGTTACAATTTGCATTTTGTTATCATTTATAAAATATTTCAAAATTTAATTTATATGTTACCTTCCTCAGCAAATCCAGGTCAGCATAAAATTAACTTATGTATTTACAAATCCATTGCATTGAAATAATACATAATTGAATAGCTCAAAGAACACCTGTTGAACAAGTTACAAGCAGAGAGATTTTACCTAAATACATGCTGGGTTGTCAGAATGCTCAAAGGTAAATCAGTTATTATGAAATCAATACCTTAAGCAGTCAGAGGAGTTTCAGGTAGGAGATTGGCTGATTAACAAACGTGAAGCACCAACTGCGTTGGCCAGATGAATGTTTAGATAAGTGTCCAGTGTAATTCAAGGCCCATCCGAGCAATTCTGTTCAGCACAGACAAGGAGTTGAAAGGGCAGACCGCTCTCTTGAATGCAATGAATGTCGGCGATTATATCTAAGTAAAGGAATGTGTTGTTGAATGCAAAGCTGTGATTAGTTTAAAGGAAAATTATGTTGTTGTTTTTTGTTCAAAATTAGTTATTGAAACTATGTTTTCTTCTTTTCAGTGGACGAAAAACTTTTGTTTAGCTTTAATTTAATTTTATTCGCAATTATTTTTCATCTTAATAAAAGTTCAGGTAAAGTTTTAACATTTATGATAAAATTATATGTAAATTGTATTTTTAGAAAATAAAGTCGTTTACTTTTGAAAGTATTTTGTTGTTGTAGTTGTTACTAATGTCACTCGCCAGTCTCCCGCTGATACAGCATTAGATTTAAGTCGAAAGGAGCGTCTCTTGTATTTGAAGTAGCACCAACTAGGGCCAAAAGTACGACTTAGCTACACGCTCACTACATTTGCTTGCACATCCCCTTTTTAGAGGGGGGCACAGTCACACACCTCACAGTAAGCATACAGAATAATAACCCTGATCAAACCAGGATTCGAACCCGGAACTCCCCCATTAACGAGGAAGATGCACTACCTCTGAGCCAGAAAGCCGGCTATTAATTTGTTTTAGAAATGTTGCTATTTAATAACAAATATGTATATCGCATGTAAAAAACTTAAAATCCAAATTTACATTCATTTGAATTTTAAAATAGTTTATCAGTTATCATAAAAGGTATATTAAAGTTTTGTTAGTTTTTTATAAATTCTTAATGGAACAAAGATAAATTTTCCCTTAAAGTGGCCAAAGCTTACTCTGAAGAATCAAAATTATTACATTGATCAAATGCTTATTGTTTTTTTATTTCTATTAATTTCTTGAACAGATGTACATAATAATGATGGTATTGTTGCTGTATCAATGAGATATTATTCGAATTATGCTATATAGTGTTATATTCTTTGAATTATGAAATATTTGTTTTACATTTTTAGAGCTATATTCTTTTAAATCGGATCAAGTAGAAAAAGCTAAAAAAGAAAAGGCAGAGTATTTTAATGTAAGAAATATTGGTAAAAGTTGAATTTTTTTTTCTCAACATTAGGTTTAAAGTGTTTTCTCACCTTCCATCTTTTGATATAAATAAAAATATTTCAGTTTTAATGCTTGGAGCAAAGTTTTTCCGAAATTTCTATTTTTCACTTAAATGTTCATTGCAAAATTAATAACATTTAATCTGAAGACCAATACAAAATTTTTAATTAATGGCGATATTTTGCCCATTCTTTAGAGAACAATTTCTAAACTTGATGCTTCAATTTTAAAACGTTATACAAGTTGAATTATTTTCAAGCCAAATTCTAAATAGAAATATTGCAAATATAATTTCCTTTATACTTAAAATTTTAAAAGTTTTTACCTTTTATTCCATTTATCAGTGATTTCCTTTTCTATGAATAGGACCAAAATTTAATATAGGTGTCTGATATTTAATGTGCAAAATTCCATGGCTTTTAGGAATTGAAAGAGCAATATTTTACTAAATGGAATAAAAGAATTTTAGAAAAAAATACGTAATTTAAAACTTTTTATTGGTATTATTCAAGTTTTTTTATATAACTGTTATTATGTTGTAAGTAAACAACAGGACACAAAGGTAGCGTGTCTTCCTTATGTTCTGGACTTCCTGGGTTCGAGTCCCGGTTCAGGTATGGATGTTGTTCATCTGTTCTATCTGCGATATGTTTAAATGTACCCCGCCCCCTGTAAAAAGGGGTTGTGCAAGCGAATGTGATGCGTAAGTAGCTATTCTGTATGTGATGCCTTTAGGTAATTTGTTGTCTACATATTACATAATGCTCTGTAAGCCCCGTGGGATACTTAGTGGCACACGAGGATTTCTAAATGTTCATTAACACATTCGCTGCCATCGAAATTTATATATCCATCCTCAGAAGCCGAATTTTAAAAAAGTGTTTTAATGACTAAAAACGTTCCTAATATTTTAATAGTAAAGCCAGAAAAAAAGAAAAACCTTTTATTTTCGTGTTTAGTAAAAATAATGCTTCACTAACGTGCCACAAAAACCTCGTCGTTCAACCCCCAAATCCGAACTAATACTAAAGTAGTTTACTTATCATACTCGATTGTCGCTCCAGAGCGTCACCGGCATGGGAGGTAGCGCCATGCTGACGAGCCAGCGCGTCAGTGGCAGCGAATGTGTTAAAAGTTGCATGAAAAATTATAATTATATTAGCTTTTTTATAATCTATTATCCTATTCAATTGTATACAATATCTTTTGCAACAAATTGAGTAACATCCATCCTGAAAAAAATTTCCATTTTGAATATTATTCAAATAAAGGCAAATCTCTAAAAGCTGCACTTCTACATTTTCCTTTGTTCACATTTATTATTGAAAGAAAGCAATCCATACTTTGAGAAAATAACTCTCCATCTTTCCGTATGCATAACTTTTTTGTTTCCCTTTTGCAAAAACTGAGAGTCAAATACTCATGATCATTTTTTTTTCATACATAATAAGTCGTTTTTTTTTCGATATAAAAAATAAATGAATGAATAAAAATAAAAATATTCTAAGAGAAAAAGTAGTATAGGTTTAATTCTCAGCTATCCTTATTTTTTAAAGGAATCATTAGCACGAAGACGTAAAGTGTTTTTAATTTGCTTGATTAAAAAAATTATTTCAAATTTTTTTAAGTGAATCAATTTGTATTTAAGATTAAAATTTTCTCTTTATTTCAGTTAATGGATAAATATTTAAAATATTTTAACATAATTTTTAAGATTAAGTTTTAAATACTTGTTATCGTTCTGGAAATAATTTCAATTATTTCTCTTCTGACACTATTAGTGCCTTTCTAGAATCTTATCTTCGTTCGTCGAAATCTGTTTTTTTAAAGATTTAAAGAACATTTTTTCATTATTTATCTTTCAATAAAAATGATGAAACTTATTATTTTAAATGCATTGCATTAATTCTCAAAAGCTTTGAATGAAACCTTGCAATGTTATATTATTTAAGAAAGATTTCATTTCATTGTATTTTCCCATTGATACTTAGTGACTTACCTAAAAGTTTAAATTAATCTCATTGCTAAATTTCAAAAAAATTCTTTGTTCTATTCAAGACCACGGAAAATTTAAGTCAAGCTTATTTTTAAAAAAATGATTATATATCTTACTCCCTTCAAAGATTCTACTATTAAAAATGAAGTGTAATGAACTGTAATCTTCGATTCCTGAAATGTAAATTACGCTTGAAATAGTTATGAGGTTCTTGTTATGTAGTTACTTTAATGTCCTCAAAATAAAAGTTACAATAATGCAGTAAACATTGCTTGTATGTATAAAGTTTAAGTTATGTACTAGTGCAATTATACAAAATATCCAGTTATGAAAAATAAAAGTTTTTTTAAAGCTTAGTTTTTATATTGTGTCAACACAGTATTCCATGATTAGATAATTGTTTGCATATTGAATAATATTTCTATAAAAAATACATTAATTGCAAAAATCTTCACTAAAATTGTATATAGATAGTATAATCGCATATGTATGCCTACAAAAATAAAGAAAATTATTCATTGAACCAGTAAAATATTTCAAATAAGTATGAAATAAATCAAAAATTCCAAAATAAAATTAATTAATTAATTGAATTTTAATTAAAATTTATAAATCATCTAAAACAAGAAAGAAATTACATTTCATATAGTTATTTCTCTCTCTCTCTCTCTCTGCTCTCTCTCGTTTGTGTGTGTGTGTGGGGGGGGGGGGCATGTGGGGGGGGGGTGCATGTGTGTGGGTGGGTGTGGCATATAATTTGAGTTACAGTGGTCTCTCAATAACATCAATTTGCAAAAACTCCCTGTATATGTTATTAATGTTAAATATCTTCTCAAAGCTCTATATAATATTTTTCTGCAAAAGAAAACAATTTACTTTCTTTCAAATGCGTCATTTATTTATGATCAAAGCGGATAATAAAATATTTTTTTGTTTTGGTTTTTGTTCTTTTTCATCACTACAACTTATGTAAGATGCATATTTTTTATTTATTAAAATTATAACATGACTAAGAGCCTATGCTCCGAGCTAAAATTCAGTTAATCAAATTTGTTAAACATGTCTAGTAGTTTAAATTAAATTTGTTGATATTCTTGTAGAAGCCATTCTATATAATTCTGCAAATTAAATATAGAATATTACATGCAATAATAACAAACAATATTTTCCTTTTGTTATAACTTAATTAGGGGTTACATGTATATATATAACTGTATCTCGAAATAAACAAACAAAATTTGTTACCAAATCAATATTTAGAGCATGTTCTTCATCCTAAGCCAATTTCAAGTTTAATTTAATTTTAGTGGAAGTTCTCTCTTTTCTTTTGTATTCTAGTTTTTCTAATATAGGCTTGTAACTGAGTTAATTTTGACTTGAATTTTTAGCATTTAATTTAATTTTCTACAGAAAATGCAACATTTCCGTGCAATTTTTCACATAGAATAATTTATTTTGTATCTTTCTAATTCATTAATAAAGTTTTTTTAATTTGTTACTTTTTTTAAAAAATGTGGAAATTTCTTAGAAATAATCGATAAAAGACATTTCAAAACAAAATAAAAAAATTATAAAAGACGATGCATTATTGAATTTAAATAAAATTTCTTTTCGAAATAAAAAGAAATATCTTACCGTTTCTCTTTTATTCAGAACTTAGAGAAACTTACGAGACTTACTCAGACTTACGAGAAAATATTTTTTTTTATATATTTTGAAGTTTACTTAGTTGAAATATTTAATTTTATCCGCCAAGCTAAATTCAAATTTAAATAAGTAATAAAAAGAAACACTTTTAACTAGATAATTTATATTTCAAAGAATTTAAAAAAGAAGGGTATTAATTTAAATTTAGAAGATCAGTTAGTGAATGAATGTAATTACCTAACAGTGTGTGTGAACATATATTTAGGCTAAAATACCCAGTAGAAGCATCTATTTCATAATTAGAGTTGTTTTGAAACTTTTTCACTTTATAATGGTTCCTTGAATTAATTTTAAGTGGAATTTAATTGAAATACAAACAAACAAAATGCCCTTTCTGCTTTACTTTTAAGTGTGATATGATGTTTTTAATAAACATTATATTTAAAGTCAAATTAGATTAGCCACAGCTTTTAGAAGAATAAACAAAAGCTTAGTGTTCAGTGAAATTAATGCGTTTTTTACCCCCATTTTTTTATAATTTTTTTTATTGTTTTGAAATTTTTAAAAGCTTATTAGTAAATCATTTTTATAAAATTTTTATTGTTTCGAAATTTCTAAAATTAGTTTAGCATTAAATCATTTTTATAAAGTTTTTATAGTTTCTAAATTTCTAAAATTAGTTTATTATTTAAATCCTTTTTATAAAGTTTGTATTTTTTTGAAATTCTAAAATTAAATTATTATTAAATCATTTTATAAACTTTTTATTGTTTCGAAGTATCTAAATTATTTAAATCGTTTGATATTTTTAAATTCATAATTATTTCTAATTAGCAAATGAATTCTTTTATAGCATTTGGTTTAAATATACCATTAAATTAAATGCAAAATTTTAAAGCTTCCACTCTTGAAAAATAAAAATATTCCTTTTGAGCTATCGAGATTTTTTCTGTCTCCAGATTGATGTCAAACTTCCATGTTTTGTAACAAATATTTTTCAGTAATACTTGAAAGAAATATCTTTAAATCCTTCTGTTTTGATGTCTTAAAATACGACTCACAGAGACTCTTTTATGCAGTTTAATAAATGCTGACATCTTAAAGTATCTAAGAACTACCATAGAAACTTATGAATAAATGTGATATTTTTTTCAATTCGAAAAATATTCTAAACAATAATTATTTATTAATCTCAGTTTTAGGATATGTCAGGGATTATATTTTTAAATGTATTTTAAATGTAATTTTTATTTCAAAGTGATTATATTATGACCCAAAAGATATTTTTAGACTTAAATATTCAATGCAGAAAAAATAATTACATTTATTACTTTATAAGTGTTTGTGGGTGTGGGTGGGTGCGTGTGTATGTGTGCTTTCACGAATTCATTTTTTTGTTGCGGCACATATTAACAAATCTATAATCCGTAGGATATTATCGGAAATATATACATAATCATCTTATAATCATCTTGATAAATACAAAATACTTGTTAAAAATTCATAACAGTATTAGTTTTAGCTTTCTTTCGGTATTGTGTGCTGTGTGGTAAATTGAAGTACAAATATCAAATTATTTTAACTAAGCATATATTAATTGATATGAAATTAGTATTTTTAACTAGGCATATATTAATTGATATGAAAGTAGCATTTTTTAGCTATGCATATATTAATTGATATAAAAACAGCATTTTTTAACTAGCCATATATTAATTGATATGAAAATAGCATTTTTTTAATTAGGCATATATTAATTGATATGAAAATAGCATTTTTTTAACTAGGCATATATTAATTGATATGAAAATAGCATTTTTTTAACTAGGCATGAACAATTTTGCTCTTTCACTTGGCATGCTTACATCTTTGCTTTTTATTAAAACCGAATGCATGTGTGTTTGTATCGTCTGCGCATGTACTGATGTTTTGTAGGTTAAAACGTTTGATTTGAATGCATCAAATTTGCTATACGTATAACCCAAAGGAAGGGTGAGAATAAATATATCGGTGCGAATGTTTTGAATTTTTAATTAAAAATTTAGTTAATTAAAAAAATAAACTGCATTTGTTCTTTTCATATAATTTAATTTCCAAAAATATCATTGCTCTACTTTGTAATTTACAACACTTCATATTTACATCACTTCATAACTTAAAAAGTTACCTTTTTAATGATTCTAATCCAGATATATGTTGACTTTTTTATTTCGAAATTGGAATAACGTAATCGTTATTTCCAATAAACGATTACGTTATTCAAATCGTTACCATTTTGTCATCAAATGTTTATTGCGTGATTTTCTCACTAAAAAAATGATTGTATTTCCTTTCTACTTAGTTTAAATGATAAATAAAAAAATGAATTTACAATTTCGTGAAATTTATATGAAAAGAGTATTCAAGTTTTCAATACGATCATGATGTCGTGAATTGCTCTCCATTAGAAAGTCTCTCGTACACTGTAAAAAGTATTTTTGTAAGACAATTAAAATATCATGACTTGAACGTCTGACAATAAGCCGCAATCTCAAAAGAAAGGTAATATCTAAAAGATTTATCTGAAATTAAACATAGTCAATAATCTCAGTGAACCACATAGTCACAAGTGAGGACTATTCATGAATTAAAAAATGAAACTAATTCTGGAACTTCTCAACTATCATAACTTATCGACACATCTTCATAAAACCTGCTTCTTTCTATTTTAAATGTTTTTTTCCGGTGGTAATTACTTTTAAATTAGACAACTAACATTTTTTCAAATCAGGGTAGAATTTTGTCACAAAGAAATATTTTGACTTCATGACAATTTCATAATAAAACTATTTTACTGCTCTCTTCTGAGAAAGTACCCAGTTAGAATTTTGAATAGTAAGCTCTATTTTTTAAGCTTTCTACACGAAGTAGTGTAGGCAATTTATTTTCAGCTTCATCATAACTTGAATAAAAAATTCAGATATTTGTAGAGATTTAACCTTTCACTGAATAAAATAACTTGAAAATTTCGGTTTTGTTTGCCTTGCTTCTCTGTATCTCAGATTTTAGATCACGAAATAAATTGAATAGAGATCATGATAAAATTGGTATGAAAACAAAGATATTGTCTTGTCAATTCTATTAGGATAAATTGAACTAATTTGGAACCAATTAATAGAAAATTTTATATACCTCCTAAATAAGTATAGAATAAAGTGTTTTATCTCATTAATTTTAAATCCGGATACATTAATAATCATTGTAAAAATTTAGTTATACATCATTAGATGTGTATAAATACTCACATAATCTGTAAAAAATTACCTAAACTCACATTATATAATTCTATATATACGGATATTACACAGTATACTATGTATCTCTTCTAATAAATATAAAAGCAATAATTTGTTTAATATTATAATTTTAAAAGTATACAGGCATCAATATGCAATATAAAATTTAGATATTCGTAATTAAATGCATGCGAATAATCGCATAAATTATTATAAATTACCTAAAGGCAGTTTGTAATTTTTTATTATCATATGAGAGGATGATGTTGTTTTCTTTTGAAGTTTTGAAACCTTAAATTCGTAATCAACAAACTGACGATTTATTGCCTTTGCTTTTTACAATTTTTTACTTTTAATTTTATTAGAAAATAATAAGGAAAGTTATCACATTTAGTGATTTATCGCCAACTAAAGTTACAGCTTGGCTTCCAAATTATTCATTTTTAAGAATTGTCTAATTTAATTTAAGACATTAACCGGTTTAAAGCAGTTTTAAACAATCGTGGGACTATCAGTTATCGCATTCGTTGATATTTAAACTTTATAACTTTATTTGCCAGCTAGAAAATCTAAAAATGAAAGTTTAAAAAATTATCATTATGTATAGGTACATACAGAGAGAGGGGGAGATAGAGAAGTCTCGTGATTGTTTCAAACTTGTTTAAACCGGTAAAGGACTTAAATTGCTTAAGACAAATAATAACTTAAAAATTAATAATGTTCTCAAATGATAACTTGAAATTTGTGATCGTAGATTTATTTATTTATTATTATTTTGTATTTTATTTTGTTTTTTTATTAATTTATTTTATGGAAAAATCTTAAAGGAAATCATTATTTATAATAAACAAAGTAATCTGTTTAAACCCTAGAAAAAAATATATTTTTCTCATTAAATTAAATACGTAAATATCACCAAAAAAAATTTGCAACGAATACATCCAGAAAACTTTTAATGTCAATTATATATTTTGAACATTGTTTGTGCCTCTAAAAACGAAGATTAATTAAATTTCTTTAAAAGAATTCAGTTAGGCTGTAATAAAATAATTGAAAGGAAATATATAAAATCTTAAATCTCTTTGAGTTTTTTGTAAAACTTTTGATAAAATTTTCCGATTAACTAGAAACTGAAACTGCAGATAATAATTCGAATTCGAATTTGCAAAAAAGTCAATATTTGATTTTATTTCTATAAGAAAGTGTGCTTAGTTTATAAACGCTTTATTTGTAAAGAAAAATATATTTCATAATTAACAATCATTTACCAACATATTTATCATATCCTCAATTATATCTATTGAAATAAAAATAAGTTCCAATATACATAAAATACACTATATAAAATACATAGAATGAAATCAAGTTTATTTTAAAAAGTATCTCAAAACATTTTATATGAATTCACAGGTTCTCTAATTACATTAAAATTGCACAATTATTTCGCAGAGAAAGCATTATTCACAATTTATTTACTTGAGTAATATTAAAACTAAGGAATTTTTTATTTAATAAAAAATCCATCTCCATTCCAAAATGCTCCTATTTCAAGAAAACAATATCGACGGCATTTCATTTTGAAGACAGACGTGTCACAAGTTATTGCAGCTTATTCTTCCACGCTCCATTGTATATAATAAAAACACAATAGAATTTTACCAGAGAATATTTCCGCAAAGTAAAGTTTATGCCTTGACACTACTTCTTTGTTTTCCTTTCAAAAGAAAAAAAATCCCAAGAAAAAAATATTTTAACCGATAAAAACCATTTATTTTTGAATTATGGTGTTGTTTTGATTTTTTTTTCTAGAGAGCTTTCTTACTCGACATTCTTACATTGAATAGCAGATCTCGTTTTTCTCTCTTTTGTGAGTGTGTGATAAAGTTTCAAGTTTTTCTCAGCCATTATGAATTTTTTTACACAAGAATCGCTCGTCAGCTAAAGCATAGACATAAGGGTCTATTTGTTATTACTTTCACTCGGGTATAAAATTTGAGATTTTACGCACTGTTCTCTTTTTTCTTTTTTCCTTCTATTGTCATTCTCAGCCATTCTACCTGACAAACTACCACTCAGCATGAATAGCATTTTATTTCATGTTACACTGAATTTAATTCTGAATTTACTGCAACAGTTCGTTAATATTCAATTGTGTAGCGTTTTGGAAGCTTAAAAATACATACAACAAAATTCAGAATTTATTTCTTTATCTTTATAAAAATTAGATAAATTATTATTTTAGAAAAGAAATATGCTATTGTCACAACTAAATATTCATATTTTTGTACAAAATGAATTGTTGTAATTCCAATCCTAAATATTTTTCCAATATGGAGGTTCTCTGGTGAATAGGTTTAGAGTTTTCATTTTAAATTTCAGATTGAAAAAAAAAAGAAAAAGAAAAACCGTAGCAGTTCGGAAAACAAGTTCTTTGTGTGTGTGTGTGTGTGTGTGTGTGTGTGTGTGTGTGT
>JAOUZG010052814.1:1909100-1923895 GCA_026289955.1 Argiope argentata
GTGTGTGTGGGTGTGTGTGTGTGTGTGTGTGTGTGTGTGTGTGTGTGTGTGTGTGTGTGTGTGTGTGTGTGTGTGTGTGTGTGTGTGTGTGTGTGTATTCTCAATAGAAATTTGTATGACTTTCGTTTTCAAAAATGTATGTTCATTAAGTCTTAAAAAAATTTAACGAGCTTTCAATTTTTTGATAGTATCTCCTTGACTCATATCCTGTAAGGTCTTTAGAAATGAGCCATATTTGAAATTTAAATTCTATTTCCAGTAAATAAAAATAGGAACTCTACTAATTTAACGTTAAAAGTCATGTTTCTTTTATTCAAGCCATTACAAAATTACATAACAATCAATAAGGTTTTCAGTCTTTACATACACTCTTTAACGTGAACAGACTTTGTATGGTGCTTCTATATTGTCATTCTATTGCAAACCTATTCTATATTGTAAGATTCTATATTGGGCTATTCTATATTATTTTGATGACAATCGATAGATAAATAAAATAAAATTGTATTGCAAGCCAAGAATTTTGTGCTTTTTTTTATTCCCCAGGGGACACCGCAAAATGAGGACAAGACAATTTGGGCATGGTGATTGGTTCTCACCACCCTAGAGGCGAGAACCAACCTGGAGGAGTTTACCCCAATAATAGTCGTAGGTAGGCTCCTCCCATCGATGACGGGACGTACTTCTGGCGGGGAGGGTTGTACCGAGACCAGTGATGGTCCTGAGGACTCAACCACCGATATTTCCAGTGTTGCTATTAGGGTGGTCCATTTATTCAGTTTTAGGGTTTAAATCAGTGTGCTCCCTTAGCGGGGGTGGAGAGTTTGGTATGACTTCCACGCTTTTTTCTTTCAATCAACATTCTTCGGACGTCTTTAATCCGAGTCTCCTATTCTGACTTGCATATCTATCAAAATCACTGATAAATAAATTCCAAAAATAATTTTAAATTCAGTCATTCCAAATGAGACAAATCACAAAAACATTTTTTATTATTTTTGGATGTAAAATTTTTTGTATCAACCCTTATACCAAAAACATTTGGTGTTTTTTTTTCTACTTAAATTTTAATCAATAATTTTTTTTCTGCCTATGGTAAACAATATGGATAAAAATAAAAATTCATTCTAAAGGATATCTTTTAATTTAGTGGATTTATAATTTATTTAAAGAGAAAGGAGTTACAATTTATTTATCAAAAATTTAAATTTCTAAATTTTTACCTTTTAAGCATTTGCATAAATACATAAAAGGGAATTGTTTCCAACATAATATTTATAGTTTTAACTTTATGGCAAAAACTGCTTAGTTTTTTTTTTCGTATATTTTGCATTTTCCTTTCTTTTAACTAAAAGATAAACTTCATGAAAATTATACATGGCTTTTTTTTCTTTGCAAATGCTAAAAAGAGTTATTTTCTTAGGTTGCGTTTCTGGCCCAACGGTCATAATTCTTGGTCTAGTTCTGCTTAACTCAGGGATATAAAATGATCTTTTCCTATTTCTAAAACATGTTTTCAGTCTAATGGGAATTCCTAAATAGTTATTTTTGTTTTTTGTTGTGTATGTTTTTCCCGTTCAAGTAAAAAAGATGGATATTTAAAACGTTTTTGTGTGACTACGCAATCTAGGTTTTTTGGAATTTTTTCCCCCGTTATGAAACTTTTTTTGTTTCTTGAAGTAACGAGGTTCTTTCTTCTAAATATCAATAAAATCAAATCCTTTTCTATGCTTTCCTTTGTAAATTGCACAATTGTTTTAAAATATTGTCTCCCGTAAAGAATTATTCATTTATTCATGATTAAGAATTTCCTATAAAATTGCTATCGTCAAAGTTTTTTGGAGATATTTTCAGCTAATCAATTATAATTTATTTTTCGTTTCAACCTTTATAAAATATTCAAAATAGATTTACGATCACTACTTGGGCTACTTTATATCATTAAATCATATTTCATTTTTTATGTGAAATGCATAATGTATTATGCGGGTTGTTGTTGTTACTTATGGCACTTGCCATGGACAAGCCCCAATGATACAACAGCAGATTTTAAGCCGAATACAAACGTCTCTTGTTTTACAAGTAGCGCCATCAAGGGCCAAGAGTACGACTTAGCTACATACACGTCACAATCCTTTTTAGGGGGGGGGGACTTCATTCATGCAAATTCATTCATACATCTCAGATCGTAATTTAGACCTGGAACAGAGAACGATCACCTCTGACCCAGTACCCCCAGTGATATTACTGTCGATATGGAGGACTTACTGTCCACCACGAACAGATTTAAATAGCGGCAGAATCTTTTGGCCGGTGAGCTTCGAACCCGTAACCGAAAGAGTACGAGTCCAACGCTCTACCAACCAGGCCATCCCGGCCCTTGATAAGACACATAAAGTAATTAGATGTAAAATCAATAATTAGCAAAACGTTTTTGATTATACATATTTTGTCAATCTAAAATAATTTTTACTTCTTTTTCTAATTCTTTTAATTTACTTCACTTTTAAAATACACTGGTTAAATAATTGCTCCATGATCTCAATTTCAAATAGTTCAATTATTTACAATAAAAATTTCATGTATAACAATTTATTTTCTGTAAACAAAACAGAAAAACATTTTCAAAAAAATATATTTATTTATTTATTACTTTGTAGCAATCTTTTATATAAATATTCATTCATTATAAAGTTCAGAAACTTGATGCATGCTTTAAATTCTGTGAACTTTTACAATGCTTCAAATCCTGTAAGTATTCATCTTCTTAAAAATTATTCGAAATATTTATTTAAATAAAAAGAGTTACACTTGTGATTAGAAAAAACATAAAAATATTTGTATTAAGTATAACCTTTTCATATTTTTTAAACATACCACAATCAAAAGATGCAGTGCATAAAAAAATGTAATTTCTTAAATAAACATAAAACCCAATTGTATTTAAATAGTAACTAATATGATCAGAAGGCTAGACTTATTCTTTTAAAATACTTATGGCTTTATTGATTAATAGGACCATAACTCCTCACACGTTAGGTTTCAAAATTCTCAATAAAAAATTTTTTTATAAATAGTTTATCATATAATTATAAAAACTTATTCATTTTAAGACAAGATAGATCTCTGCAAAATAGTTTACGGAATTTCATCGTTTCAACATATTGTATCAAGAGAAAATATTTCGGAAAAAGCAATTCGAAACTATATCTCTGGAAAATAATGAAAATAAAATAAATGAATTTTCGATTAAATTAATCGTATCTCCATTTCCTATTACAATTTTAATTGAAGGTGTGAAATAATTGGGAGCGTTCTACTAAATGAAAAAAATATCTAATTAATTGAATCGTATTCGTATGTATTATGAATTAGCTAATGAAACTAAATATATGTTAAGGAAATAAAATAGAAAAAATATTTATCACTAAATAAAAAATAAAAGCTTTAAGTATGGAAATATTCTTAATTAGAATTCCAGATCTTGAAACTAATTACAAATTTTCTTTGTCTAACTGAAATGAATTCTCAATTCCATCTTTCTCATTAAAAGTGGGGAAATAGTAAACATATTGATTTTTGTTTCCGTATTAACTTTTGCTAAGGATAAATATTTGTAATATATCATAAAAAGAATTTTTTTAAATAAGAATTGAAAAAACTATGACAAAAATAATATGGAATTGAAATTGTAAGGAATGATATATATATGATTTATCCACTTTCATAAAATATTTACTGAAACAGTTTTATTATTTTTAAATATTCCATGTATAAATATAATTCAGTTTTATTATTTTTAAACATCCCATGCATAAATATAGTTCAATTTAACTATATTTAAATATTCCATGCATAAATATAGTTCACTTTAATCATTTTTAAATATTCCATGAATAAATATAGTTCAGTTCAATTTGTGGGGGGGGGGAATTCCAAGGAAAATCAAAGTTTACCTCAAAAACCTAAAAGTGAAAGTTTTCTGTGACTTATAGGTGGAACTATTATTAAATGATAAAAAAAAGTAACTGTCCTACGTTAAAACTGAAATATATATATGTCTAAACTTTTATTAAAAACGGAATTTTATGTGCTAAGGATTTAAACTTTCGTATATTTTAATTTTTCATTTTATTTGTTTCCTGCAATTAATAAACTCGTATGTCTTTCATCACTTAAATCAATATAATTTCTTCATCAAAATAAGAAAAATAAAATTAACATGAAATCTGCTTTGCATATTTCAATGTATCATGTCAGAAGATAATTTCTTCAATGACTCTGCTCGTGCAAATTAAATTATAATTTTATTCATTTTAATTGTTTCATCGAATGAATCACTTTGGTATTGTAAACGATCCAAAAAACTGTCTCGCATTTATTGTTTAGAAAAATGTCCCATTTCTTATTTATTTCATTTCATATAATCACGTGCTCAAAATGACATTTTTTCTAGGTTTTATTTGCGGTAGTCATTCACTTATTTTTTTAATCAGAGTTTTTGTGAATGCAATGGCAACACGTTATTAAAAGCTAATTTCTTCGTACAAATAATAAAATTTTGATTTTTCGCCTACAGATTTTTGTTGGCGCCAAAAAACTCATTCCAAAAACAATATCATGTTCTAACATGATAATAGAGCAGTAAAAATTAAACATAAAAGATTTTATGATATCTTCAATGATTTTTTTCAGAAACATACGTAATTATCTAGAAATTTGTTTAATTTTTCAAGTGTATGTGTTTTAGAAATGACTTGCAACTATTATTATATTTATAATTTGAAAATCCTGCCATATCCGATAATCATTTTAATCCTTTTTTCGTGTTTTCTTCTAAATGTTATTAATTTGCCCAAGCGAAATCTAACACATTAATTTAAAAATTAGATTCCCATGTTATGTATTAACCATTACCAGAATAGAAAGATCAATAATTCTTCATCGAACCCAGTATCTCTTGACAACGTTAGTTACATACTACTCAAAACTTTCGATATTGTTAGCCATTTTACTTCGAATGCTGATAATTGAATTTGACACAAAGCTGTATTAGATCCTTTAACATTTCTATCTTCCATTTCTTTTTGACATCTAGTAGACATATCCTTTTTTTTTCAACTCAAGTTCAGTTTTTTTTTTTTTAGTACAAATGGAAAAAGTCTTAAGGATTGAAGAAAATATCCTGGATTTACGACAAAGAAAGTTTCGAAGAAATATGCGATGTTTTAACTATTTTCCTTTCAGTTTGGATTTAAAGGAGAGAAAAGATCATAGGGAAATATCTGTACCGTCTTCGTTTCTTAGTTGTCATTATTTTTAACATATGGAACTCATGAGATAGGAAAAGGTTTTGTTCTGAAGTAGCAATTTTTTTTTCTATTTTATACTGGATGAAAATGATAAATCAGAAAACTTGTATCTTCCCTAAGATTTTAAAGAATACAGACAATATCTATAGTATATATGCAGTTCCTACCAGCAATAAAGATGAATATATGTATAGGTATGGGTGTGGTATTGGCCCAATAAAGATCACTTAAAATTGACCTTCAGTACCTAAATTTTGGCATTTGTATATAATTTTAATTATAAAAATGTAAACTCAGACCAATTTTTTTTAAAATTTTGTCGAATGTTGGATTTTTTAGCAATTGTTGTAAATATTAATGCACAAAAAGGAATTTTATTCTCTTTTTGAGAGCAAAAACAATGTGTTTTGAATAATTCTAATTCAATTGTAATACGAGGATTTCTTTAATTTTGGCAAATGTTTGAAAAATGTGCTTTCTCCTAATTTTCAAAATAGATTCTAAAATTCAAATTAAATTCAATTTTCATTAAATATTCAATCAAGTATTATTTTTTTCATTTTTGGAAATCTAAAGAAGAAAAAATAATTTGTTTAATAACCAGTTAATTTTTAAAGTGAATATAAATGTGAAGTTATAATATCACCAAGTTTAGAATGGGCTTAAACTGAATATTTACGTTTTTCATTTGAGATGTGATATTATGTAACACAATTACAATAATATGCATCTTTAATGATAGGTTATTTAACAGAACCAGGGACAAGAATTTGACATGACATATAAATAATTTGATAGAAATAAAATATAATAAATATCCCTAAAAACAACTATTCGCAAAAGGCAATAGTGAGCAATAATAATAAAAATATTTAATGAAGAAATAATGTTCAATCTAAAGTCCCATTAATATCAAAAATAATATTTAATCATTATTATCTAATGTAAGGCTATAGAATTTTTTCAGTTTGGTTCAATTGCTAAAAACAAGTGTTTTCAATCATTTATTTTCTATTATGAAAAGAAGAATCTAGAATTTTGCTTTTCTTTTTAGCCTCTTGTATAATTGATTAACTTAAATGAGTCCAAAATAAAATTTTGTGAATTACAATATTTCAGTGTTTATTATTTTTAAAATTAATATAAATTCTAAAGTAAAACAACTGTCTAAATGTAATAATAATTTATTAATAATAATAAATTTAATAATAATTTCTGTAGATTGATTTTTAAAACAAACATACATTTATTAAAATTTTATTTATTATAGTATCGAAATTAATTTTTTTAAACCTGAACATATATATCCATCATTAAATCCAACCGAAATAAAATATTCAATATTTTTTTCTTTTTTGCTTATCTAAATTGTTTGGTTTCAGAATCTCTTAGACCCATTCGTGGATAAACTGTGCTTAGATAGATGCTTGAAATGTAATTATTTTTTAAAAAAATCTAATGTATGAGTTTATGAACCTTCGCTGTATCATTAGAAATTAATATTACAAACTGAAAAGTGAAATTACTCGAAGACAAAATGTTTGTCATTCCAAACGTCTAGGATTTTTCAATTTAAATATTTATTTTTAAAAGGTTCCATTTCCTCCTTAAACTCTGGAATTGTGATTTTTACATCAATTGAAAGCTAATCTTCATAATTGTCATCAAAAATATTCTTACATATCTAAGAGTTAGTGCGTTTTTTTTAATCAGAAATTTATATTTAGCAATAAATTATTCATTTTTGTATGTAAACACTCTATATCTATTTTAATCAATAACAAACAGGTGTATGTTTCTTACTCGTCAGTCAAGATTTTTGTGAAATAACTACCAAATTTAGCCTAAATATAAGGCTATTTTATGCTAAAATAAGGCTCATTTATTTGGTTGAAGGCTAAAATGTGTGCCTTGTAAAGAAATTCTTTTAAATTTAATAAATTGTAAATTAAGGTAACTTTGAAATTTTCCATCATTTCGCCCGAAACTATTGTGGAATAAAACTGACTTTAACAACAATATAAAACTTAATATATGGATTCCTTTTGAGAGAAAAAATTATTTACTACATCTTTCTCTGAATATTGATTACTTCAACTAAAATAACTAAAAATATTCTTTACAAAACATCTCCAAATGCATATTTGTCATTATGCTGAAATTAAAAGTTTTCTTACTTTCTTCTAACAGTTAATTGCATTATTTTTTATTGTTGGAAGCAGTAAACGAGATATTTTCAGATGATAAATATTTCCAGTTTTTAAAGGTGAAATGGAAGAGGGAATTTGAAGGGCGAACAAAATCAACCTATCTCAAAGAGATGCAGGATGTGACAGCTACATATGTATAGCATATTTGATGCCACTGAGTTCAAATCTATTATAAATGTGCATCGACAATAATCAGAATATGTGGAAACCTATTTAAAAAACATGATCTTAAGATTTAATGAGTTTGAAATTTAAAAATATTACTTTTAGGAAATCATAACCAGTATTTTTAAAGAACGAGATGGTTACCAAAGGGTGTTGTTATTAGAAAACAATAAAAATTTCTCTATAAAGAGAAGCTTTTTATTTTTCTGAATAAAAAAAATAACAACCTTTTTTAACACTATTCACAGACAAAGCAAACAATTTGAAGCTCACAATTCAATCATCTTTATTAAATATTTTAATTATGAAAGAGCTTATTTTATGAACTTTTGCATATCATTAATGAATGTAATTTATTTTACCCACTTTAAGTATACATTATAATCTAGAAAAAAATTACATTAAAATATTTTTACCGTATTTGACTATTTCGAAAATTGAGCTAAATTATGACAATTTTTATCATTGGTCAGGAAAATGGCAAATTATAAACTTGTGTAATGATTACTTATTAACTTTGTAAGCTACTCGAAAATTTAAGTATATTTTCGTTGAGAATTTGCTCATTTAATGAACATTTATTTTGCTATATTATCCGCTTCCGTTTCTATAGTTAATCGTTTAATCTTAGATATTTGTAAAAGCATTCAAGCGTTTCATCATGCCATCACATTTTCGATCGAGATTATCTGAATTATTTGAGTTAAATTTATATAATTTATATTCTGTTATGATCTTTTTGAGATGATTAAGAATTCATATTTAATTGTATTGAACTTCATATTCTTCATAAGCAGTCAATATCTCAATATTTTAATGAAAGCCGTCTGTCATGTTGATGTATCTTCTTGAACATCTAAATTACCCACACTTATCGGTGAATCGATTCATTATAAAATATGATATATTACTCTTGAAGATATTCGAGCTTTGATGTATCGAAACCCGTTATTTATTGGCTTATTTTTTTAATTTCTGGGTGGATAAGCCTGATATAATTTGAAAGAGTTTATTATTAAGGGTTTCTCTGACAGCTTAAATATTGATATGTTATAAACCAACAACTCATATTTATTTGTTTTAAATACATCAAAATATACATTTTTATTTGCTCAGTGAATAAGGTTTATTTTCAAATTCTAATGGTAATAGAAAAGAATGTGTACATGTATTCTTTTGTCTCAGAATATTTGTGTATGTATATTCACATTATTATATTCAAATCTCAATTGGTCAATTGATTAAAATATAATTTGAAGATAGGAGCAAGTCTCGAAGAATTTTTTTAAAGTCATTTAGAATTTTAATGATTTAAAGATATTGGATTTTTTTTTGTTTCAGCACAGTAATTTCCGAAATCATAATATCATAAAACTAAATTTTTTTTATAATTTTAAAATTTAAAAAAAATTTTGGAAAATTTATACAAATCGCAATTTTTCCTAAATTTCAATACATTTTTTACAATATTTTTTGCAGAATTTTAGTATTTCATTTTTCATTGAAACGGAAATATTTTTAGTTGTTTTATTAAGTATCTGATCATGCAATTGCCTTCTTTTGTTAAAAATTGAGGAAGAAACTGTTTGTTTATTATCTACGCAATCTATGCATTGAAAGAGAAAGGAAAATTTCGATACCATAAAACACAAATAGCAGTTACAAGACTAGTTGAATAGAGAATTATCCTTTTAATAAGATTTTTACGCAAACAGACTCTACTTTGTTACGAATATTCATCGACGTAATTAATAGTAAAAATTTAAAAATTAATAGTAAAAACTTGACATTGCATTTTTAATTTATTTAGTAATTTAGTCAATAAAAGTTTTAAGCTCAAAAATATCTTATTGAGGGAATTATGAATTTAAATTTATACATTAACGATCTATTTCAGGTTAAACAAATCAATGTTTATTTACTGTGAGTAGCCGATTAATTGAGACAGTTATTTTTCTTTAAATACATTGTTACATTTTTATGGTTCAAGGTTAAAAAACAACTTTTCTTAGTTTACAAAATAAAGCATTTTATTTCCAATCGTCTCTTGGCCTAACACGGTATCTGTCTTAATCTAATTTGTGTTGCAAAATTAATAGACCTCAAGTTTTAAAAAAAATCATTTTTCTTAAATTAAACCCTTTTTATCAGTCCTAAATATATTCATTTGTCCTAAAAGATTTTTCTCGAGAGCATTAAGTAACATAGTATCAATTTAATTTATTTTCTGAATACCACTTTTTCATAAAATCATAGAATAATCATAAAATATGTTTTATTGCGAAATAGTTACTTAAATATAAATGTCTTAAAAGGAAAAAATACATTTCATTGTTAAAAGTATTCTTTCGGTGGTTCAATTTTAATTTTGAAATCAACTTCTATATCGTAAATTCAAATTAATTCCGTTTAATTAAATCGAAAAAGAATATGACATATTGAATATATGTTACAAATGGACTTAAGACTTCACGTCAACATTTTTCTTCAAAATAAATTTAATTCCAGCGCATTATTTTTTATAAAAGTGGTAATTTACCATCATTGCTCAATATAGATTTAAAATTAGCGTAATCCTTGCACCAAGTGAGTACACATATGGAGAATTTAGAAATTTTATAAAAAGAAGATGCATTAAATTAAGAGAAATTGAAAAAGAATTTATTGAATGAAGTTTGTATATGGCTCCCATAGGAAAATTTATCTATCATTGACTAGAGATAATATTGGTGGTTTTATTAATAGTCAACTCAATTTTCCTTTGTTAAGCAAAACTCATTTCAACATTGAACTTCGTCTTGGTCTATCAGGACCTGCCTACCGAAAGGGTGTAAAAGCTTGAATGTCGCTTGGAAGAGTCAGTGAATTTTTGTGATGTCCAGCACAGTAAGTGCTTATTGGAATATTTGTCTTGTGTATATTTAGTTGTAGAAATAATCACCTAAGATATTTAAAAAATATTTCATTTTAAAACTTAGTTGTACCAGATTCGACCTTTTTAACTGGAAGTAATCCTGAAAAGGTTTCAAAAATGCACGCTAATTTAACTAAATGGACTCAATTTAATGGTAATACGCATAATGTATGTTATGTAACCGAGAATTATACTTATGACGCCTTCTTTAATTGATATTTATAATATGGAAGGTTAAATATCTTTTTACAGAAACATCTACTTTTATCATCTACCAAAACTGGCAGTTCCCCCATTTCCATAAGAGTTTTACTATAATATCTTATATATATAATTAATAAAATTTACCTGTAATCATGGAAACAATATATAAAGTCATACGATGCTCTAGTTACAGGAACAATATTACAATGCCAAGGGTTTCATATTGTTACGGGGCACTTTTGTCTGGGTTCTTTCACGATTTATCGGTCTACGAAATAAATAATTCTTTGGTGACAGAAGACGACTTTTACTAACACGAAGGTGACAAATATACACCTGAAACGAACATAGGAACACACAGTAGCACACGACAGGAAACAGTAGACCCCAAGTAATATTCGGTAATAATAACAACTATAGCGCACAATGAGGCTAGTTAGAATTTAGCAGAAGGAGAGGATCAGCGTAACTTCAATCCACGGTCTCCCCAAAAGTTTTCAATTCCCCACACTTTCTCCTAGCTTTAGCTGCATCCAACTGCCAACACATTACAGCACGACTGGCTACTCTTCATGGGACTCGATGTTGATTTCACAATAAACACCAGAACTCGACAAAGCTCGATTCAGCAATCACCTGCGCTCCATACATTGCTTATTATTCACCAAACTATTCCGCTATTGTTTCGTTGTCCTGTCTACGATTCGATTCCAACTACGACTCGCCCCTACTGCAGCCTGAGACTGGTGGCTTTGGCGTTTTATAGTTCCCGAGAGATAAGAAGAGTAAGTTCTGGGCCAATCAGGCGTATATCGGTTCCTATTCGCTAATTGTTATAATTCTGAAATTTTTCAGTTATATCTATTTAATCACCAAGCTTTGAGATCATTGGCGTTGCACCAATCAGCATGTAACAGAACTGATCCTAAAACGGTCTTTCCATTGATTAAACTAACCATGTCGGGAATCACCATTGGAGTTTTGTTACAATATGGACTGTGAAATATCTTTCCTCAAGAAACGACTGCATCTACCATCTACCAAAATTTTCATTTCTTGCAATTTACATATAATCATTGCAATTTACATATATCAATTGCAATTTACATATAATCATTAGAAACATTAATAGAATTAATAAAATCTTGTTGTGCATAGAATCAATAAAAATTATAAAGCATTAGAGTATTAAGAAATTCTATAACGCCAAATGTGTTGAATCATGTTTAAAGACTATAATGAAAACCACATAATTTCTAAAAACTTCCAGATCACTCTTTGAAGTTTTTGTTAATCTAATAAAAAGAAACGTGGGAAGAAACGGAAATTTTAAAATGAAACTTTTATGGTCCCAGAAAAAGCGGATATACCACCTTTGGAACATTGCCTTAAAAACTGCTTCATTAATGACTAGTTTTAAATCTTAAGTGGTCATTAAGCAACTTTGTTTAGGACTGTTTTCTGAGACCATAATGACTCTCATCTACGACTTTACAAGAAAAACCATTTCAGAGTGACAGTTGATAATAACTTTTTTTTTCAGGACCACTGGAAAACTTTTATGCAATATTTTTACTGCTAGTGTTAATTGTCATGGTTTGAGACATTGCATTTAAGATTATAATTTTTTGAAAGTTGAAGGAAATTTAAGATACATTGTATTTTAAAATGAATATAGTGATTACAAACGGCTATAATTATTCAATGAAGAATAATTTATCAATAATTTTAACGTATAAAGTAGATGAAACTTTAAAATTTTGTATAAATACATTATGGACTTCATATGTGACTTCTCTTGATCACACGAACACTATCTAGACAGTAGTCCATTTGTCGCTACACATTCTGAAGCATATCCGTATTCACCGAAACAAATGCATACTTTGAGCACTTTAATTGTTTTGAGCATGAGAAGTATTTGCTGAGCACATACATGTGTGTATGCTCCCATGGGAAGAAAAGCACAATCTGTAATGCAGTTGCAACTGTGACTGCAGACATACTTCAGAATGTATGACGTGAAATGGATTACTGCTGAGATATTGCCCGTGTGACCAAGGGAAGTCACATGTAACATATATGACTTTTGTATATGAAATTTAGAAGTATTTCCATCTACATTATGTGATAATCGCATAGATAAATTCTATTTCATTAAATAATTATAGATTTTTGTAATCGATATATTTGTTTTGAATTACTCAGTACATTTCCATGAAAACTTCAATCATGATGGATTTTTCAGTGAATAATACTACTAGGACATCTTAGTTACTTATCCAAGTTGTTTTTTAAACACATATTTGCACTACAGTAAAATACACTAATAATGGTAAAAGAAAATAATAATTACTTTTTTCAATATTGTTTTAATCTCGATAACTAATTTTTATATTACTTTCAATGTTGATTTAAAAAGGAAATCTCTTTTTTTCTACCACATAAATTACTTTCGGAAAAAATATTCACAATTAGGGAGAAAAAATTCAACAGGAGTATAATGGAACTATTCTAAAGAGGAATAACATATTTTATCTTTTTAATTTTCATTTTATCTCACGATAGATACATGTTTTGAATTTATGACATATTTTTATAATTTTGCTAGTATATTTTGTAGTGAAAATTCTTTCACATATTTATTACAGCGTTACTTGGTCCTCGGTGGCCTGCTGGGAAGGTCTCGGCTTGTGAGCCTTAGGTTTTCAGGTTTGAGACCCAATTCCACCAATAAACTATGGTGTGAAGGACTATGTTACCCGTTAAGTCCGTCAGGTCAAACGTCCTTCCGTTAATGTGGTGTGGAAAAGGAGTGCCAGCACAGATGTCGTCCTCGTCATCTGACCATGGCTCAAAATTGGGAGGTTCATCCCGAAATGGCCCTTGTATTACTTTACAATGGGTCGTTAATTTAACTAAACTAAATTAGATTCACTTTTTTTAATGATAGATGTATTTTTTTTTCCTTTTATTCTTGTAAAATTTTGCATGCCGGCTTGCTGGCACAGGGGTAGCGCGTCTGCCTCGTGTTCAGGAGGTCCCGGGTTCGAGCATGGTTGTTATTCTGTGTACTATCTGTGAGATGTGTGAATGTGCCCCCCTGTAAAAAGGGGTTGTGCAAGCGAATGAGATGAGTGTGTAGCAAAAGTCGTACTCTTGGCCCTAGTTGGCGCTACTTGAAACAAGAGACGCTTCACTCGGCTTAAATCTGCTGCTGGGTCCAGCAGCGAGCTTGTCCATAGGCAAGTGCCATTAGAACCAACCAAACCATCCAAAATTTTGCATGATATATAAATTTTCGATATCTATCAGTTTATGTCTACCAATTGATATTTCACATTCCTTAATATCCACAGTCCAGGTTTTTTTCATATCTGGGTGAAATTATTCTATTTACTCATTTATGGTTATCGGAGAGACCTTTTAGGGAAATAACTCAGTTACGAATAAAGAAAATGAAATCTTAAGCTCATATTGTACTTTACTATCTTGAAATTTGCAATAATCTCTTCTAAGTTATATTTACAGTTTAGTCCTTTAAATTTCACGGATATTAGATACTTCAGGCCTAATATCCCTAATGACTGCCATTTTCTTATATCTCTTTTCTCATATCCCTAATACTGCTGGCTTAATGACTGCTATTTTCAGCTAGCATTTTCATTCTTCTTCATTCATTTCGGATATTAGAGCCAACACTTTTTTTCTTTTTTTTAATTTTTCCTTTTTGAAATGATACCAAAATGCATTAAAAACAGCTTTTTTCTTAAAAATCTTAACAAATTTTTACAAAATCTAATTTTTGTTTATTAGAAATAAAGCCTTTTTTTAAAAAAAAAATTTGCCGGAATATTTTTGATGCGAAATTTTAATGTCTTTCCTTCCACACATTAATGTATTAAATAATATTATCTAATAATATTATTAATGTATTAAATAATATTATTAATGTATTAAATAATATTATTAATGTATTAAATAATATTA
>JAOUZG010052814.1:1924295-1945442 GCA_026289955.1 Argiope argentata
TTTCAAAGACAGTAACAAATCTTATAATCAACATAATATATGTACATTATATATGTACATATATTATGTTGATTATAAGATTTGTTACTGTCTTTGAAAATTTTTGATTATAAATATCTTTATTAAAAAACTTTAATTACACACTTTAAATAGGTGGATGCTTCTAAGATTTAAGCTCCCAAAATATTTTGAAACGGTCAATAACTTCAAAACTTCTATTTCAAACATTCTTTAAGAGCTTGCAATGTTTAAATTATGTATTACAATTTCTCTGATTATGTAATTTTACCTGTTATGTAGAAATTGAGGAATTAGATTATTTCAATTTCCTCAGAGATAGTTTAAGTGCGGGAATTGCGAGTCATGCAATCCGTTGTGATAAAATCTCTAATGGAAATGAGTTTCCGTTTCAGTCAAACTACGAGCCATAAAGGCTGAGGCCATTTACGGTTAGAAATTGTAATTACGAAATATTTTAATCCTATTTTATCTGAAGCACTTCATATATTTTATGATCAATCAATAATGATGATTAATATTTGGGTTATTTAGTAAAATTAAGTAAACTATATTTCTTATGATTCATTAATTATTATCAATTTTTTACTAGAAAAAATAAATTGATGTTTACTATCATGTGAGAAAATTATGCGTTTTTACTTGGAGTTTTTGAATAATCGAAGACAACGAATAATTGACCCTCGAAATCATTTAGCCAATAAATAGTTTAAATGGCAATATTCATCAAAATATTTTAACATCATATATTTTTACCTGTTTTCACCAGTACTGCTTTATTATTATGTATGTTTTTTTGAAATATATATATATATATCCCTATTCTAATTAGACCTCCTATTTTATTGTTATAATCTTAAGTTAGAATTTTTTAAAAACGGAACATAGACATAATAAAGAGGAGGTTTCTGTCGAAATTCTAATTTTTAAACTTTTAATATGATGACAAGCGCATACAACTGCCTTAAACACACATAACTGCATATTTTCTCAAATTAAAATAGAAACTTAGAGAAACGAATTTATTTTCTAAATGAAAGATTAGTTATAATTTACTGATTCAATTAGAAGCGTCGTTTTGAAAAAGTAATTGTGCAATCGTTCAAATTAATTACCATTTATTACGTTATCAATCACATGGCATCCTCCATCATCTTTATTTTTCTTAGCACAATTGATGAGAGCTTAGTCTTTCTCCTTTTATGAGTATATATTCAAACTTGTGCGCCTTTTAAATTTCACAAGTGCTATTTTTCAAAATTACTTCAATTAAATTTCTTCTAATTTTTGTCCCCTTAAAAATTTCTCCAGGTACTCCATGAAATACATGCTACATTAGTTTTTTAAAAAAAATTCTAGATGAACATGAGTGAAATTATTAGCAATTGTAATTGTCAGAAAAGTAGTCACGTATATGGAGAGTTCAGAAAGGTAATTAAATTATAAATGGAAATACTCAACCCGAACATCAAATGAAGTATCTAAATTATTCTAAACACTATGAAAAGATAATAGTACGCTATATGCTTGTTATAAAAATCTAAATGTTTCAAAAATTATTAGAAAATTATTTTTTAATTAAATTTAAAAGTGGTTTCTTAAAAAAGTAGAAAAGATATTTTGAAATAATGAAAAAATTTGCTTTGGAAAATAACTTGGATTTTTTTTTCTTTTTTTAACAAAAAAGATTTTGTTAAAGTTGATTCGTTCATGATAGGAAATACATGAGTAAGAAAATTGTATCATTTTAGTTGTTTAAGAATTTATACATTTATATTTAACTTAAATTAAAAGATATTACTTTTAGTATGAATTAATAACATTCATTAATATAAATAGAATAAATAGAAAAGAATCTTAAAAATTAATAAACCAAATAAGGGCTTGTGGAAAAAAAATTTGAAATCTTGAATGTGAAATCATAGCTTATGTGTTGCCATATAAATCACTTATGTTAAATAAATAAGAAATTTTGAAAAGAAATTAAGAGTAATTGAACAAATAATGCGTATTGGATAACCTTCAGATTTAAATGTATGGTTAATTCATCCATAACTTCTTGTAAGAAAATAAACTGCTACATTATTCCATGCATTCATCTACCCCCTTATTGCACCTATTAACAAAAATAAATCCGATATTTAAAAAAATTTCTTAAGATATGACTTGTTTAAACATAGTTATATCTCTATTATTTATATGATGTTATCTATTCTTCTCTTATTTTTGATACCTGTACTTAAAAGTTCAAACTGTTTATGTCTGTTTTGTGTGTGTATAAAATCATCTTACAGTGGAAAACATTTGTTCTAAAGAACTGGTACATAAATCCTTTGAAAGGAAAAAATTTGCAATTAGATGAGATTTTTTTAAAAAAAATTAATTGGAATTTAATTGCTGACTGGTGAGAAAGAAAATGAGCTTACTGTATCTCGACGTTTCTTATAAAAACAGACGAATTATATATTTACATTTTTTCTGCTATAATTCCTGTGTACGTGATTATGAAAGTGTAAGAATTTAAAACCATATGATCAAAAATTAATGCCTATGACCATTTGATGCTTCATAAAAGTAGTTAGTTGGTAAACTCTATGAAGTGAAGTCATTTGCAAGAGATTTAATTTAAAATAAAATATAAACACTGACTCCTAAGAAGCAGCTGATTGCTAAATAGTCAAATATAATCAGAAATAATTTTATCTCAAGAAAGAACACTCTAAGAACTGCAAATGGAATATAATAAGAGCATTGTTGTTGATGCTACTTACGGCACTTGCCATGGACAAGCACTGCTGATACTTATCAGCATATTTTAAGCCAAAAGGAGCGTATTTTGCTTTTGATGTATCTCCAAATAGGGCAAGAGTATGGTTTAGCTACACACTCAACACATTCGCTTGCACGGCCGCTTTTTACATGGGGACACAGTCACACATAGCACACAGAAGAACAACCCTGCCCGAACCGGGACTCCAACGCAGGACTTCCAGAACACGAGGAAGACGCGCTACCTCTGTGCCAGAAAGCCGACATAAGAGCATTACTTTGCAATTGGCTCTAGCTTTTAAAATTATGTTCCATTTTTAAATTTATGTAATTAAACTGCTCGTAAAAATTGTTAACAAATGTCAATAAATAAAATTTTGAAAGGATGTCTTATTCTAATTATAAATTTTCCTGAAATTGAGAAACCTCAACTGATAAATTTTTACTGGGCAAAAAGAAAACAAACTATACATAGTTCAATTACATCAATTACGCAGCGTCAATTTCATATTGCCAGCTTCAGCTCTCACAAAACATGAAAAAGAACTACATTAAAAAAAATTCCCGTATGATGTAACTATGATGTCATAATAGTTGGCTGCATGATCAGAACAATCAGCTGAATAAAAAAACAATAATTGACAAAGAATATGCAAGAAAGAATGTCTTTGTTCTTAAGCCAAGTTGTTAAAAAGTTATTCATTATTTTCTAATAATTTTTTCGTCTTTAAATAAATTTTTGTTACCATTGCACTTTCTAAGGAAAGCTCCTTCATGTCATAAACATCTTTTCCAACAAGTTTTGAAAGAATTAACTTTCATTTTTTTACCACAACTTTTAAATATTGCTTTAAAAAACGCTTTTGGGTTTTTTCCCCTTGGAGAGCTAATTTCAAAGTATAAGCATACAATTAACTAAGATTATTTTAATGGACTCACCTCTTAAAGAAACACAAATACTTAATCTAGAGGATAAAGGTAAGTAATGGAATAAAGCAAATATAATTAAATATCTGCAAAATGGTTGAATAAGTACTATTAATTCATTAATGTTTAAAACTAAATCATTTACAAACTGCTTCAAGTGCCCAAAAATCAGAATTTTTAAATTCAGATTATTTCAGAAGTATATAAAATGCCCCCTATGTCATAACTATTAAAGTTTTACAAATATTTAATACCTGTTTTCTGGCACAAAGGTAGTGCGTCTTCCGCTTGATCTGGGAGTGCTGGGTACGAGTCCCGGTTCGGACATGATTGTTCTTCTATGTACGATCTTTGAGGTGTGTTAATGTGCCCTCTCCCTGTAAAAAGGCGCTCTGCAAGCGAATGTGATGAGTGTGTAGCTAAAGACGTACTCAAGGCCCTAGTTGGCGCTACTTCAAACAAGAGACGCATATCTTCGGCTTAAAATCTGCTGATGTATCAGCTGGGCTTGTAAGGCAAGTGCTATTAGTAACAACAACAATAAATATTTAATTACAAAAGAATGAACTATACTTCTAAAATAGTCGAAGAAATTCTAGGAAATATTGTACTTAAACAATGGACAAAATAGTCTGATGTACAAGAAAATATGAAACGCAAATTTAAAAATAAAATGTTGCATATCATGTTCAAATAACTCTAATTCGTATACAACATTGCAAGATTCTA
Source organism: Argiope argentata (assembly GCA_026289955.1). Lineage (NCBI taxonomy): Eukaryota > Metazoa > Arthropoda > Arachnida > Araneae > Araneidae > Argiope > Argiope argentata. Next base: position 1,928,739 of record JAOUZG010052814.1, read on the forward strand.
AATTGATGAATTTGTATATTTCAATCTGCAGGTAGTTCATTAATGCTGGATTTATTTAATTTAATTATGATAACGTCCCTCTTTAAAGTAACACAAGGGCTATTTTGATGCAGGCCACGAAATTGCAAATCTCTATCAGATAACGACATCTCAGTTGGCATCCACCTCCTCCGCACCACACCATACTAACAAGAGGATGTTTAATCCGGACATTTTTAATGTGCACTAGAACTGCTTACACAACGATTCTTCGGTAGAATCGGATTTCGAACATGAAACCCTCTTGTTTCGAGGACATTAATGGTGTAATCATACAATATTAGTTGAGTGATCTATGTCGAATCTGAATTAAAATTTAAAGAACTGAAAAGTATTCTTTATACACGAAAAAGTCGACGCACCGAGAAGCAATCATCCGATTGCTTTGAAATTTTGTATGCATGAATGTTTTGACCAGATATGCAAATGATTAAATTTTGGAGTCGTATGAAGGAATAGTTTGATCTCCATCGGAACAGCATATTCAGCAGATGTTATATAAGGAGCAGTTAAGGAGATGTTAAAACTTTCGATTTGATTACGATTCAGATTATCTTTGAACAACTTAAAAAATGCCTCCTGCTTTCACTATTGCACGCCACACCGGTCCTCAACAAGGCATTATAGTCTGGAATACCATTTCCTTTGATAGCTGGACCCCTTTGGTCATCATTAAAGGTACAGTTAGTGCACAGAGGTACGTCAACGATTCTAAGACTTGTTTAGCTACCGTTCCTTTTTCAGCACCCTCGGCTCGTTTTTTAGCAGAACAATGTCCCACCACATACGGCACGTGTTGCTATGAACTGCCTGCAAGCTTGTAAAACTCTTCCTTGGCCTGCCAGATCGCCAGATCTCTCTCCCATCGAGCATGTCTAGAATATGATGGGAAAGAGATTGCATTTGCCACGAAATATTGATGATCTCGTTCGACAATTGGAGCGAAATTTGCAAGAAACACCGCAGGAGACCATCCGGAAGCTTTATCCGTCTAAAACAAGCCATGTGGCAGCTTGCATCCAAGCTAGAGGTGGGCCAACACCTTATTGAACTTGTTACTATAACACTGAAATAAATTATTCAATTGTTTGAGATTCTAATCATTTACTATCCTGTACATTGTCTTCCTATCCAACTATTTTCACCTCAATCGGACAATACCTTCTTGGGGTGTCATTTTTTTTTTTTTTTTTTGCTAAAGAGTGTATAGTTTATTAATTTCTTGCGAAGCATTGCAGTTTTGATTGATTTTATTTCTAATTGTATAAAATTCTTGAAAGATAGTATATTAAAGATTAGGTTTAGAATTTTTGAAATATGAAATACCACAGGTGAATGTATTTTAGGCTTGTAGTTTAAAATAAATATATATCTGTAAAATTAATATATATAGTATTTTGAAGTAAAATATGCAATACATATATAATGAATTTCATTTAAAACGCATCTATTTAAAAAAAGAAAACTTCTGAAATAATTATCTTTTCACTAAAAAGAAACGAAGCGTTAGACAACGATTTGAAAAAAAATTAATTATTCTCTAGATTATTTTGAAAAAAAATTCTTGAATGTATGCAATTTTTTCTAACAAATTAAATATTTCTTCATTGCATTTAATTAGCATATGATTGATATGCTTTACGTTTTAGCTTACTTGCTTCAGTATCTATATTTTTTTCCCAAATGAATATATTTCTAAAAAATTGAATAATTTTTACAACTTTTTACAAGTTAATCTTTGAGGGAATAAGAAAAAACTTGTGTTAATTTTTTGCACATTTAGTTTCAAACTATTTTCCAAGTAATTAAGAGTAGTTGAAAAATTTCGGTCAGCATCATTACATTTTTTTAAAAATATTTGCATAAAAACTAGTTTTAAAAAATACACTTTTTTTACTTATCACTAATTTCGAAAGAATATTCTTTATTTTATGAAAATTCAGATCCTAGTTACGTTTACTTGTCAAACTGCTGTTTCATCTCCAAATGATGAACAGTAAGTGTACATTTCTGAGAAAAAAATCCTTCAACTTATAAGCTTTGACCACTTTTAATTTAATTTTTATTTGCACTCAGAATTTCATTAACTTTTTTTCCTCAATATGATGGAAATGTTCATCAGTAAACCTAATTGTTCTGTACTTTAGCAAATTAGTTGAATAAAAACAGAAAGCAAAAAAATGAAAAGAAAAAACATTTTCAAATCTTAACGTTAACAAAATCGTTAAGAATTCTTTCACAAATTTTTATCATTCTAAAGTTATTTTTATCTTAGAGCTATATTTGACTATTCAAAATAGATTTTTAATATATTTTGTCTAATCACATTTAAATAAATGCTAAAAATTCGTACTGTCTTTTATGAAGTTTTGAAGCCAAATAAATATAAGTGACATGATGTATTAGTTAATATGCTTTTCATGAGATTCACGACATCCCTATTATTATGACATTAAGTTGTCCATGGCAAGTACCATTAGTCGTAACAACAACATAACAACATAGATGCAAAACAGCCTATAAGAAAGGCCATTTTCTTTGGGTGTTTAATTGTTAGTGTAGCGTCAGCCTTATAAGCCAGATAATATCCTTCGAGCTGAAGGGTCCCTTTTGCTCGAACGGTATATCGCTCGGCTGCTGGCTCAAACGTCGCAGGTTCGTACCGCGACCTTCACTAGCTACATTGGTGACCTTGACAACGCAGCCTTCCGCAAAAGTCGTGGCGCCATCTACCAGCCACCAAAGCCGTCGCTAACTCAACGCATCAAAGCCGCCTCTTAAGCCGTTGCCAACTCGACGCACCAACAAACTCGCATGCTCGTCATATGCTTGGCGCTTTCAAAATCGTTCGTCTCCCGTCCGACTCACTGGTAGGGGGGTACTGTAGCGTCAGCCTTATAAGCCAGATAATATCCTTCGAGCTGAAGGGTCCCTTTGGCTCGAACGGTATATCGCTCGGCTGCTGGCTCAAACGTCGCAGGTTCGTACCGCGACCTTCACTAGCTACAGTTAGTATGCAGTTTAAAAACAAGTACCAGAAAACCGAATGTATATTTGGACACTTTATTTCCGAAAGATTGGAACAAAAGTTATGGTTGTAATTACAAAATCATATATCAGATTTCATATATTTAATTTATTGCATTTTTGAATTTATGTTTAAATGCTTACGAAATCAAATAAGATGATAAATGTTCCAACCTCTGACGCATTTAATACCAAATTTCTTCCTGCTCAACGATTTACAAATTAAATGTGTTTTTCAAATTTTATCCATCTTAATAGTCTCATTTTCTAATTATTGTTTTATTTGTATTCGATAGATGGATTTTTTGTACAGATAGATTTTCTATGGATTATTTTTGTTCAAAATTTGACAAAAATTTACAAATTTGGTGTATCAGTTACTTTCTTACACGCCACATTTTATCAATATAGGTTGAACTGAAGCCGAAAGAATAAACCACAAATTTTTGACATTTTTTAATTTTTTCTCTTGAATGTCACAACACAGAATAGCGTAAAACCACACAACACAAATACACTAAACAAAAATTGATAGTAGAAAAGAGAGTTTATAACTAAACAGTCAACACATCATCCTCGCGATTAGAACAAACTCTTCCTTGTCTACCGACTCTTTTCTTCCCAGTTAATCAATCCCGTAGTTCCGCTCAGCTACCGCTCCATCTTGCTGTCAAAGGTAATTCGAACCGTCTGCATTGATTGACCAAGATGGCCAACGACATTGCAATCAATGATATGTGGTGAAAACCTCATAAGCCAGATAATATCCATCGGGCATGAATGTCACTTTTGTCTGGTGGCTATGTTACTCGGCTACAAACATTAACATTACGAATTGGGTCCTAGAGCACTCAACCATTCACCATAACGGTGACGCTTAACCTTCGTAAAACTGTTATGACGCCATCTACCGGCAGAAAACACTCATCAGACGCATTAAAAGCAACATAACACACCCAAACCAACAACTCACCCAAGCTCGCCATACGTTTGGCGCAAATGTATCGTTCGACTCGCTGGTGGAAGAGTATGTGGTGAAAACTCTTAAGCCAGATAACAAACAAACTACATGAGTGTCTCTTTTGTTTAGTATTCATTTTACTCGACTACAAACGCTAACGTTGTGAGTTCGGTCTAAGGGCAATCGAGCCATTCACCTGCTGCTAATCGATTTGCTTCTTCCTGATTTTGGACTAGATTATTGAGTTTATACCGAGGAATTTAATGTTAACATATGTCTCCATCGGTATATAATCATTTTTTTTATTTAAAAAGTGTTTGATTTTCTTTCTGCTTGTTAATTAAAAATATTTTATAAGACGTTAAATATGTATCTGTTCTTTTTCAAAATTTATTAGCATAATCACTTTTTTAGAAATGATGCTGCATTATGTTATTTCAATTATATTTATAATGGTTCTCTCTGGGCTTTAGATGATTCGTTTATGGATCAGAGACTGAAGCACCGAAAAATAATACTAATGCTAAATTTTCAAATAAATATTTATATATGCACGAGTCAGTCATATCAACTCTGAAATTTCTCATTGCTCAAGTTAATTTACGTTCTATAGTAAATAAATTTGAAGAATAGAGCTCTCATCATTCGGCAACAGATGAAAATTAAAGCCTCATTTATAATTTAAAATCAGATATTAATATATCTAAATTGCTTAAAATTTTAAAAAATATTAAAAATTTAAATTAAATTTATCTAAAAATATTCAAAAACTTTTCTATATCTTATCTAAGAAATCTTTTCGATTTGATTCAGATGAATAATCATAATTTTCTTTAAAAATATTATAATCTTTCTCATATCCTCCATCTCTATTTCAGTCTCGCTGTTATTTATGATTCAAGTTATTTACGGGAGGTAGCATTTTTATAATTAGTGTAGTTTTATTCTTTTAGTCTTTAGTCTTTTTAGATTAGTCTTTTTTGTATTCTTTTATGAATAAAATTTTTGATTCAAACAATAGGTTTTTAATATTTTCTGTCAAAAATTTAGTTGGTATTTCAACAGGATGAATTTATTTTTGGTGTGAAATGGAACAAAACGAGAACCGGTACGATTCAAGTTTATTTTATAATAAAACCAAATCTCTTTTTGAAAAACCATTTTTTCAACCAGTAATAAAACATTAGAATTAAATATGAGCAGGTGGTACTCCAAATACTATAAGATATTGTATTTAATCCAAATGATTTATACAAATTGAAATTCTTTGTAATCTAGATTTTTGTACAGATAACAGTTCTATATTTGAATAGATATCCAAACATATATTCAATAGATATCCGAAGCTTCAACATTAAACGAACTGAAAGGACATATTTCTTCTAAAATACTTAGTTTGAGCTCAACAACAAGTATGATGATTTTTTAAAATATATAACTTCTCAAATCCAAAAAGCGGAACTCATCAGACAGACAATCATTGCTCAATATAACTGAAAAATACACAAACACAAAACTTCAAATCAATTAAATAGTAAAATACAATAAAATACTCCCAGAGAAAATATTGGTATGTGGTTATTTAAAAATTTCAGAAGAAAAAATAATTTGCTCTTATAAAAAAAACCAAGCCTATATTATAAATTGAAATAAGGAAAAAAATGTCATGATTGAAAATGGAGTGCAAGAAAAATTAATATTAAGTATATTCTAAAATTTCCATGGAGGGAAAGAAATTTACTCAAAAATATTGATAAATATTCAGACATAAAAGCATTCTTTAAAGAATTTAAGCGTAAAGATATAGTTGAATAAGTTTAAAATTCTAGATAAAAACAATTATTTATGCATTCTATGCCGAATACTTAATCCTTCTTAATCATATTCTATTAACAACAGAGCTGCATAAATGATGTTATGAAATCAGCAATTATTTCAATTTGATCTTTAAATAAAAAGATCGTCCATTAAATTTGCATTTATAGTTATCTAAACACTGTTTTATGCTTCAAATTCTCATCAATCTGCATTATTAATTTTATTTATTTTGAAAAATATCAAAAGTCACATTTGTTATAATTGGAATTAGAGTTATATAGGTATTCATTTTTAAGAAAGAAGTAAATGGCAGTTTTAAAATACATTGTAACTAATGGCATAATCAGATGATTTTAATGTCGGGGAAGAATAAATTGTATGGCGATTAGAATTCAGTTGCCTTACTGAGATATTTACACAGTTAAATATGTCTAGTTAGTATTTTTTTTTAAAAATTGTTAAGTAAAATTGTAGGAATAACTTTAAATTTCGATTATTTCTTTTTATTTCATAATACATTTTTGTGTTTAAATAGAGGATTATTATTCACGTAACAAACTACAGAGATAAAGAATATTTTAAAATGAAAATATATTTTGAATTTATTATTTCCAACTAATCGTTTTTTAGTTCATTCCAGCAGTACTTACGTTTAGAGTTGATAGCTGAATTCAATTCTCCTAATAATATTTAGTACCAAACAATTATACTATAAGCTTACTGAATTTTTCTTTATAATGTGTCTCAACTAACTATTATTAAATTATATTCAAATTCAGGTGCTGCTGTAATTTGCACTGGCATATTATTGAAATAATTTATATGCTGAATTTTGTGTTAAATATTTTCAAAAAGTAATTTTGAAATTCTCAATAAATTTAGAATATGAACTGTAATGGAGACTCGTCTCATTCTAAACATGCATGCAAATGACTAATAAAAGAAAATAAATTAAAAGGGGACTAAATTTCATTGCAATTCATATCATTTTATGTCAGAATTAGTTCTAAAAAAGCGCACCTCCAAATCCTTCTTAATTTGTTAAGACACTTAACACGAATTCGCGATTATTTATTTAATTATTCTAAATTATGAATAAAGTAATTCTCATAACTACTAGCATTTAAGTAATTTTCAGGTTTTTAATCTAATAAACTCTAATGAAATTTGTTAGCGATTCAACTTATATAAAGAGAAAGCAGATCGTAATTAATTAATAACTAAGAACTTCATTTTCTGAATAATTTTCCTAGTCATTTTTAATAATTAAAAAAAATTATAGAAATAAAAATATTTATTTTCTGTTCTGCTTTAAATGACTTTAATGAACTAAACTTCGATTACTGTCAAGAATTAACGTTTCCCTTTAATTTTTAACTCGAAATGAAACATTTTATGTTGTCAAATTTCTCCTCTGAAAACAACAACTCATTAAAATGATTAATTTATTGTTTCCCCATTTAAAACAAGATTGTCATAACATTTAAATATTTAAGAGTGGAAAGTAATTTCTGTAACTTTATCGTCATAAATGCTGCTCAATAATTAAATATGCTGCAATAAATAACGAGTTATTAGTTTTACAATTAAAAACAATGAGTACACTTTATTTTATTAAAGAATTGGGCATGTTAATAATCTCACTTTTCTTTGTTTTATAAAGATATTTCAACTCTTTCATATCTAATTTATCTTGTTTCTATATAATAGTGGAAAACGTAAATATCATTATAATTAACTTTAAAAAAATTGCATTTAATAATCAATGTGACATTCGTTGAAATCTTGACTCAAATATTATTTGCTGTAAGATTTTTATCGGCCTTTATAAATACCTGTAAGAACTTCTATCGAGTTACTTACAACTAATATTGTTTTCAAGGAATAAATTTTCATATACTGCAATATATTATTTTTTATAGTAAGCTTATGACTGAAAATGTTTAAGGAACAAGTTATTCTATCATTTTGTTTAGGCACTAAAAGGAGAAGCAGCAAGCGGTTAGAAGAAAGACATGTTAAATAGGACTCTAATAACGTACAAATTTACCAAATTAAGCATTATTATCAAACATATTAGGAATTCCCATTCGGCTTATTTTTTTATTCAGTATAAAGCACAATTAAAGAATTCAGTTGAGTTCTGAATATCATTCTATTATTGTCTCTGATTAATTATCATATTTTAATTTATAATTATAATAATATATAGACCTTCGTATATTATTCAAATATTAAGTCAAGAATAAAAATAAATTCACTCTAAAAATTACTAAAAATGGAATGGGAATTTCTTAAAGAGAATTTTTTCGAACATTCTTCTAAATTTCTCCAAAATAAAGAAAAAGGTTTTGTTAGAGTTTATATGGAAGACTAGTAAAAATAGAACTTCCCTATTCTTTAATGTTGAGATAGGCTTTTGTTCAATTTTTACAACTTTAGATTATATTTATGACACTATTTATTATATTTATTCGTAAAATAAAAGTTTATCAATATTCTGCTATAGTTCATAAAAAAATATTCCTGGCAACTATTATTAAATTCATTCGTTTTCCACAGAACATAATTTGAAATTTAAATTTCAAACTAACAATCATCAACGTATCTTCATTACTCTAACGAATGAATTTCAATTTGCATTTAGAAATGAAGTTCCGAAAATACAATTATTATGGTACACTCATTCACAAATGATCATAGCATAATTAATGTCCTTGTATTTGGTCGTCACAAAATGTCTCTCAATAAATTCAAAATTTAATTTATGATATGCCAGTGGCAAAATGCAATTCAAACTTTCCTTATTATCGGATGAAAAGTTTGATTTATAATTATTTGAAAGCTAATAAAAAAGTTTTATTATTATTTAAATATATCAATTTTTTTTCAGAATGAAATGAGATTTGAGAAATTATATGAGTAGGATATATTCTAATATTAATTAAGGAATTTTTGCAAAAATTAAAAGATATTGGTTTTTTATAAATATTATTCTTATTCTATGCTATTTAAATTTCTTAATATGCTGCATTTTAAATTATAGCTTCATCTTTTTTTTAATAAAAACATAAACTAAAATTCAAACCTTTAACTTAACTTATCAATTTTTCTATTTTTTTCTTTAAAATTTTGTATCTTTTTTATTGAATTTACTGATTCTACTTTTTTAATCAATTAAAATTTCAAATATTCATAATGTGATTTAATAAAGTTGCCACTGGTATTAAAAGACTTCTTGTAAAATTACATTGAAACAATCTTAACTTTCTATATACAACTTTTAATAAATTACGGCAGTTGACTATAACGATTCTTATGCGCTTATGTCTTTCGAAATATTAAAAATACAATAAAATATCACTAATTGAGCACTACTGTAGAAAAAACGCATAGAATTTTTTTTTTCCTCTGTCTCTCTCTCTCTATTTATATTTTCTTGTTATGGGATATCTCAAACGATTGTTCAATTAAAAAATATATTAAAATAAAAATATATAAAAGGAATAATAAATTTAATTTATTACACAGCATTATAGAAAGACTAATTATGAAATGAGACTTATTTAAAAAATGTTTTTATCATTGCTTACTTGGGATGTTAATCTTTAATGATAAAAAAGTGATAACAGTTTAAGAAGTTTATTAAGAATTTACTTTAAACATATATCTATTCATCAATGATAAATAATCCATGTCTTGGATACCTACCTGCATCACCAAAAATAGAGAAAAAAGATATGAGGAATTATTTGTTTTGATCATGAAAGTTTTGAATTTCACTGCAACAAAAAAATATTCCTGCAAATTTACTTTTTTTTATTATTGGTAATTCCATAAAATTAGACAAAAAATTATACCTCTGGATGAATAATGTAAACCAATTTTGTTTTTCCATTTTAACCAGCTGAATCTTGCTTAATTTTCCAGTGATTCTCGAATGAGCAATGGCAGTGGAAATGTTCAGATGGTGTCAAAATCCCTTTTCTGAAATTTTCAAAAGTTATGACTATTAATCTCCATATTACACTTAACCTTCAATTGAATAAAGTTTTAAAGAAATATATCTGATATTTTTTTCTTACATACCCAGTTTTCAAAGTGTGTACTTGATAAATCTATTGTTAAAATAGAGACATGGCTGGATTTGTTATAAATATTAGGCTGTCTCCATCCAACTCCATATGTTATAGATTTAAAGTGAATAAAAGGAAGATATAATATTTTTTAAATCTTGTAATAGATACAAAAAAAGGATATTATAAATTAGGGTTTCACTTTTATATAATTTTCTTAGTTTTTAATACATTCTCAATGTCACATGTCGTTAACACCATATAATAAAAATAAATAAGCGCATCCTCTATCATCTTAAGTGTTTGCTTTTGCCATTATAATTAAATATTTTAAGATAACTGAAACAAAAAAACCCATTTTCCTGAATTTATAACAATTTTTCAATTTTATTTAATTGATTTATCCATTCTGGATAAAGAAAAACAACCTCAAATTACTTATATGCTAATTTTTATTTATCATATTCGATTGTTTCTTTTAACACCACTAAAATATGCACGGATATATGAAAAGCACTGTATTTACATTTGAAAGAAGAAATAACTTCTAATTTTGAAAAATAGCATTCATTACCAAAAGTGGTTAATTATTCAAATCTCAATTCTAGAAATACGTGTTTTGTGGGAAATATATTCTAATTCTGAGATGACCAAATATATTTAATAAATTAAAATATTATTAAATGGACGAAAGTGTCTGCATTAAAACATCGCCTCAAGATCTATTACGAAATTGTGTACATGAAATAATGCCTTAAATAATTTCTCTTCCATTAATAATGTAGTATTTTCAATTGCTGCATACTTTAAAGCATTTTTCAGGATTTAAAATCTAATGAATAATAATGAAGCTTATTACAGTCTTATCAGTTTAATGTTAAACCGAGTCATAATTAATTAATAAACAAAAGATCGCAACCCTTCATTAATCAAGTCATTATTAGTTGCTGCAAAAAAGTGAGAGCTAGAAAAATCGTGCTAATTTTTCCTGCCTTTTGTTAAATAATTTTAATAAATCAGACTAAAATTAAAGTTGAGTGTTAAGATTTTTCTTTTGTTTGTCATCATTTCGTAGCAGAAACTTGACAACTCATTAAAAAGACATATTTGTTGCTTAATATAACATTTAAGAAGTTGGGTTAAGAATTTGTTGAAATATTTTTCCATTTGGAATGAAGAAAATATATTCATCCTATTAAGGAAATTAGTTTTAATTTGTGGACTCTCTTTACTTTGTGATTTTTTAATCTATTGTTTATTTTCACTTTCAATGTGTATGGATTATACAAATGGTAACAAAATTATTAGGAAATATATTGAAATCTATTACAAATTAGATTATTAAATACATTACATCTGTATGCATAAAAAATATATAAATACATTATATTTAAGAATATTGAATGAAATCGATATTTTCCACAATACAGAACCTGAGATTCACTATTTTTGGTTAAAAACTCATTTTATCGTTGTTTATACTTTGATCGAAAAATCGCATTTTAATTAATGCCTACATAAAATGCATTAAAATTAGTGAAATGGCCTTATTTCTGTCCAATGAAAGATAGTTAAATGAAGTAAAAGTACAAGTGAGTATTGGCCTAATGAAGAATTAAATCATAGTGCCTTAGGGAAATTAAAAACTCTAAAAGTATGCTCTTCAAAAGAAAAAAGAATATTTTCGTTATTCTGTAGTTTTTTCAACATAAATAGTAATTTTCCAATAAAAAATATTCTATGGAGATTAAATACCTTTAAGATTAATTACTTTAAATGAGTAATATAGATAATAAGAACCGGGGGAAATACCTGTGGAGAAAAATATCCTATAATGGGAATATATTGCTTAAAGGTACATATTAATGAGATAAATTTCAGAAAATGCATGTTGACTTTTACTTTTATGATAAGTAAATGTAATAAAAATAAATATATATTTATTTATTAACAATATATATTAAAAATATTTCAGAATTTTTTTATCGTGAGTTTATTATAGAAAACATCGTTTGAAGCAAAATACCTTTCCAATAATGATTCTTAGCATTTTATATTCAAGCTTTATTAAAGTAGAAAGCTTTGCATTAGAAGTTCAACCACCAAAATTGATGAAAAATATGAGCACACAAATGTTTTGGAAATTTACCACAATCCAATTAATTACATTTAAATAGAAATAATTTTTTTATCAACTATTGATTTGATTTTCTGTTTGATATTATGCGACTCTTATACCTATATGAAGAAATTTGTTATTTTTAATTAGCATTTTAATAATTGTTTCTTTTTCTATTTTCTCTAAATTTCGTCACATTTTGCATGGACACTATTATTTCTTTTCTTGTTATTGTATCATTAATATAGCAGGACAATGAAAAAAATCAATAATTTAATGATAAAATTTACTTAAATGTCTCTATAATTATTTTAAAAATTAAATTGCTTTTAATATTCAATGCACACTCCATTTGTCTAAATTTTCCTAAAATTCACATAAATATGCGTTATTATTGGATAAGTATATGCCAATAATTCTATCCATAATATTTTATTTTTAAGTTATTTTACTTGTATGGACTAAATTTTAAAAAAATGTATATCTTTGCACAGCTTTTAAAAAGGAAGTAAATATTTAAAAAATTAAATACCTACATATTCTAAAAATTACAGCGCTTTAATTATATTTATTCAGCAAGAAATAATTTTGAGCTAATAACGATTTTGAAAAAAACTAAAATATAGAACATAATATCCTCATTATTTTTGTTATCTTTTATTGGGAGTATTACAACATGGTATGTGGTTAATAATATAGGATTTTTGCAGTAGACAAGTTTTCCCAATCGATTTTAAGAAAACAGCTCTTGTAGTGACAAAATCCCAAATGGGTGGGTGTTAGAAAACGCATATCATTTAATGTAATTAATGAATTATATTAAATTCAATTACATTTAAGTACTTAAGTTTGTGGTTTTTAATACATTAATATCTTAAGCTTAAAATCAAATTTTTGAATTAGGAAAATCCTTGTGATAACAGTAGTTTATGAAACCGATGGCTTCTTTTTGTTAATTCCAAACTGTATTATAATTATAGTGAAATATTCAATTAAAAAGATATAAAAAAGTTGTTTTATTTTCTAATAAACTTTCGAATTGAAGCAAAATTTACAAAAATTATTATTTAATAATATTTACTTTCTATTTTAACTGAAAATAAACAACTGAAATAAATAGCTTGGAACTTTGTATATATACAATAAGGAATAATCTATAGTTTTCTACATTTTTTTAAATTTTCTTATGCATAATTAAAATTGAAAATATATCGATTATGATTTGAAAACCTAATTAGAAGAAAATAAATTCCTTCCAAAGTTTTGTCACATAATTCAACTTCAGTTATTCAGACTCGTTTTGGAATACTACAGTTTTAAAAATTTTTTTGTTTGTTCGATAAAAGCTTCTAAAGTAAGATTTACGATTCGATTTTCATAGTTATAGCTTTCAGTGACAAAAATTTAATTCTTATTATTCAATAATCGGGGAGATTGTTAAAAAGTATTTTCGTTTAATTGATATAGAAATGTAGAGATAAAAGTAAGAACACTTTTAATATTTATTAAATTTTGTGATTTAATTATTGCCTTAGTTAATTAATTCTTTTAAGAAATAGTTTAATTAAATGATTTTAATTCGTGACTCATCTCGTTCCATTTCATTTCAACACAATTCTTTAAAAATTAATCAATTATAGTGTCTATCATTAAATTCCATGCAACGTGACTTAGCCTTCACCAGCAATAAATTGTCTCATGATTATCTCATATTTTTTAAAGATATTTTCCTATAAATATTTATAAACTAAAAAGATCCTTATAGTATTTTTGAAAGTGCTTCCTTGTAAAAAATAAATAAAATAAACGAAAATAACAACTCTGGGGCTTTATTTTTCCTGATGCTAAAGATGTTATCACCCTTAACTCATTTTTCAAAATCTTTCCCTAATGTTTTAATACAGGCAAGCAGAGATTTTTCAATATTTTGGCAAATTACTTTCGAATCAAGATAACCAAGCTTTTAATCGAAACTTTTCAAACTTGCTTTATTCTCAGCTGCCAAGTAATAAGGTGGAACTTTTCTCTAAATATCTTTAAATCGAAGGTTGATTACTTCGAAAAGGACTAATCTTTTCTCGTCGGCTTGATGGATATCATTTAAAAGGGTCTTTTAGAATCTTTTTCACTCTAAAATTGCGAGGAAATTTATCAGCAGGTTATCCTCGATTTTTCTTCTAACAGGAACAGACAAATCTTTTAAATTTAAATCGACAGCACAATCCAAGTGCGAACGAAATTCAAGTAACACACTTTTTTTATTCTTTATATCATAACTGTATAGTTATAAAAAACAATTGCATATGCATACAAGCTTCAATCATTGTTTGCAAAACTGGGCCCATCTGCATTGCATTAAGTTACTCAATTATATAAAAATCTCTATTATGACAAAAAAATTTCAATAAATGAATTGAGATGTATAGATATACGCACATGTGATTCTTGTTCTCTTATGGACGACAACTTGTGCGTGTGCGTACGTGTATGAGTGAGGTAATGAATGAGTATTACATAAATTTGTAGATAATAAGATTATGAAAGAAAATAATTTATTAAACGATAGTTTAGTTATGAAGGATAATTTATTTTTGTGTGGAAAGCCATGATTTGTGTGCATAGAAGGGACAACGAAACGCATATATTTATTTGACACATGATCGAAAAATGGGAGAAATTTTCCTCAGTGCTTTTACTAAGAAATTCTAATAGAGATTTTCTTGATAAGTTTTGATTCAAGAAAGGGAATTTTACGTATCTGGAGAAATTATATCATGGACATCAGGATTTTTAAGTTTTTTTTTTTTTTTTTTTTTTTTTTTTTTTTTGCAGAAGGAGAATTAAAGCAGTAGGAGCAGAAGCAATTTTTAGAGCGCGTGTTTGAAATAATTAAATAAAAATGTTTAATTCGGGACAATAAATAAGAAAAAATTTTAGATAGAAAAACAATGGACTGATTATTTCAGATTTAGAAATAGAAAATTATATAGATTTTAAATTAGATTACAAATTATAATTGCAATTTTTCCCAACACAGCAAAAAGGGAATTGCATTCGGACGCCTTCAACACACCTTCCTTAGAGTTATGCTAAGTAAGAGGTTAAAATTTAAGTGTACATTAAATGTGATACAAAAAATTCCCTTTATCTTTACTTTAATGTAAAAAAAATCAATTTCAACGAGAAAACTAAAGACATAAAAAATAAAATTGTAAGTTATAATTATGAAAATACTACGTTAAGTTAGAAAATTAACAATTACAAAATATTAATGAAATTATAGATATAGTGCCCCACCTATTTTACTGCAAAATGTAATGTTACTTGGGAAGGTTAAACATTTAGATGAATCTACATTAAGCTTAAAACATTAAGCTTAAAAATACAGGAAAATTGAACTATACATTTAGGAATAAAATAGCAAATTATTGAATAATATATCACTATATTTACTATTCGATACAAAAAAGCCCCTCGGAAATGAAAAAAAAACGATACGATTCAAAATACTCTCATTATAAGCATTAGCTGTAAAATATAAAAATAGCTGTTTGTGAAGTTTAAAAATATTGCTTGTTTAGGTTTGAAAAAAAAGCATTCATCATTTACAAAAACATGCTCTAATGCAAGACATAACACAGGGTTAGATAGTTTAATTGCCATTACAGACGAAAAAAAATTCATCCGAGTTAAATGAATATTGTGAAATTCAAAAATACAATATAAAATAAGTAGACGAAAGACATGCATTGAGCTGAGATTCTGATAAAATATAAATATTACAATCACTCATCTTGACTTCTAATTCTTTAGACCATGAATCATCTATCTCATGCATTTCATTAATGGAATTATTCATAAAACGAGAGCTTCCTCTTACAAATATTTTCTTTTTCTTACCAAAATAAATGGAGCGCAAGGCATTCCGAAATAAAGTATAAATAAATAAAAGAAAGCGCGTATAACGTAACTGAATGCTACACTAAATGTAACAGAACTGACGGTAAAACCTAAACAGACCTTGCATAATATCAAAAATGAAAAAATAAATAGATATCGGAATGAGAGTCGGAAAGCGAGGTTTCTTTCATGTGCAAAGTTCAAGAATTCAGCCCTCTTTATTTATATTACGGCTACCCACTTGATCCTGCAATAGTTGATGAATAAAACATCTAAGTGAGGCAGAATGTCAGCTAACTGAAGGTCAGAATATTAAAACTAGGTTCATTTCGAAAGTAATGGACATAGAGTGCCATCTAGTGGCTTTTAAAAATTGTTAGTGCTTACACTGCGCATATGCTTCATCCTTCCCCTGAGCTTAACTTCCAGTAATGCACGTATGGCAAGCCTGGTTATGATACACTTTCATACGTGAAGCATATATGACGCCCCCTTACTAAAATAGATAAAGTGTAGTTTTTGTATTTGAACCTATCTTACTTCACCATGCACCTATAGCATTAACCCTTGGTTTTCAAACTTTAAATTTTCTTTACCAATTGATAAAAACATGAATTATCATAAAAATGTGGCTTTTTTATTTAAAAAGAAAAAGCCATCATTAATTAACAGTGCATATAGTTTGTTATTTACATCTTTACTTATAATAAAGCACAATGTGTGTGTGTGTGTGTGTGTGTGTGTGTGTGTGTGTGTGTGTGTGT
>JAOUZG010052814.1:1954335-1991852 GCA_026289955.1 Argiope argentata
TATATTTAATAAAGTTATTTTAAACGATTCTGTTCATTATCATAATGATTGATGTATTTAAAATTAAAAAATGTTAAATAATCGTTGTTTTTTTTTTTCATTTTGAAATTAAATAATACAGAATAAAGAAAATTAGAAATTTCTTATCTAAAATGCATTTTCCAACTGGTGTAGAAAAATCACGCATTTGGAGTTGTCAGAATTGGCTTTTGATTTGTCAATTGCCAATAATAATTTTCTGATCATTAAAGTAATTTCTGATTCCTATAGTAATTCTTATAAGAATTGTAATTGTCAGTCTGATTGGAATGGCGTTGTGTTCGCACCCTTTGGGCTGCGGGTTCGAACACAGTATATAGAAAGAAGAATGGGAATTGCTCGGAAATTCTCTTTCGGTTTTTCAGCTTGATTTTGTTCTTCTGCTACATTTATGTTAATTGTAATTATTTAATAAAAAGTAACTAAAATAAAAAATTTCTTTGTTAACATAATAGGAATTGATTTTTTAATATATATATATATTATTTGTATAAAAAAGTTTCATTACATTCTTTGTGATATTGTTTCTTTAAAATTAATAGACCGCTGTGGCGTGAGGGTTAGGTCTCGGCCCTTGGTGTGGTGCGGTGGTGAGAGGGGGTGCCACCACAGGTATCGACCTCGACATCTGGCCACGGTTCAGAATTACAAGGTCCGTCCCAAATTAGTCTTAGTGTTGCTTTAAAACGGAGCGTTAATATAACTAAACTAAACTAAACCTTAAAATTCTAAACATTCCAACTTTTATGCTCAGATTATTGTGCCCAGTTCCTACCTATTTTATAAAATTGATAAATAACATAACATTTTAAGTGTTTCGTATATCCATGGCAATTTTAGTTTCAAATTACAATTGCCTCAAGAATTAAATAAATAAAGAAAGAAAAAATGTATAGTTGAAAATAAAAAATGGAAATGCATTTTCTAGGAGCACTACTGATATTGTACTAAGGTATGCCACTTATGTACGATATGATACAGATATTGTACCGATAAAGGCTCGAGATTTCCTTTTTTTTTCTCCACGAATTCATTTTTTAATTTCAAATTTCTTGTGCGATTGAAACACATTTCATCATTGTATTTTAGCATGATTGATTGCATCCAATGAAACCATTTAAAATCCATTAAAAGAAATAAAAGAATATCTGCAGGTTGCTCCATTATCCATAGAAAATTTTGAAGTTTCACTAAAAACATCCAAATATTCCCAATTACATTATAAAATGTTGACAAGAACTTTTGGATTGTAAGCAAGAATATTTTAAGATTTATGGTACATAAATTTTATTTTCCTTTAATACTTAAATAGCAATGCCAAATCTTCATATTTTTGTTTTGAGCAATTGTACATTTTAGAAGCTTTAGAAGTTTTCTAAAGCTTCTACACTTCTAAGCTATCGAAAATATCTCTTTATTTTTAACAAGTAGATTAAAGGTCAAAACTCTTTACTATTATTTTCATGAATAATAGTAAAGAATTTTGACCTTTCGACTGTCAAAAGATGTGGGCCGCCTATTTTAATATCCAATAATAACCATTATATCCAAAAAGGTTTGGCCTTCAACTGTCGAAACATATGAGCCGTCATTATATCCAATAGTAACAAGTTCATGGACACACTACATGATTTATGACAAAAGAATCTTGCTCTGAATAAATTAGAAAAATAAAGAGGCAGTGGTAAGGAATAATTATGCGACTCACAAATTTATTTCGTTTGCGCATTATTTCGCCAAAGCCCAACTCCTTTGCTAAGAAATGATCACCAGAAAGGAAAACGGAGATGCAGGTGCGGAACTGGTTATTTAACAAATATTGGCCACCAATAGTGTTCCGTTGATGAATGTTTGGATAAGTGAGCGGCATTATTCATGACTCTTCCAAGTAAAATATTGCGAGCTTATTAACTGTACAGAAAGTAAAGAAAGTACATTTTATTCTTTAATATACCGAGAATCCAGTGAAATTTTAATGCATGAATATTAAAAGATGATATTTAAAAGATGTTTGAATATTTAAAAGATGTGATATGGTCATCAACAATACTTTTAAACTTAATTTTTGTGCTCCAGAATTAATAACTGACTTCTGAAATCAGTTTTATATCTTCTGTGGATTTCTTTATTTGGATAAAATGCAACATAATTCGTCTTCTTTTTTATATTTCATTTAATGCATATCCATTCAATGTATCTCTTCTTTGTACTTTTTTATATATCTTTCAGGAAAAAGGATCAAAAGTAAGTAATGTAGTTTATTAACTAATGGAAAAATTACAATTTTTTCGGTTTTAACATTGTACTTTTCGAACAATATCGTTAAATGTAAGGCGTGTGTGTGTGTGTGTGTGTGTGTGTGTGTGTGTGTGTGTGTGTGTGAGTGTAAAAGCAGTCACAGCCTATTTAATAATTTAGAATTTTTTAATGAAATTCTTTAAGGCTTATAAAAAAGCTTTAACATTATTTCGACTGCTTAAAAAAATTCCAAGCTATAACAATTTTACTACTTTAGTAATTTAAACTCTTTATACAGTGTGGTTATAATTAAAGTTAACTTTCAAATGGTCATAAAAGGGAAATTACTGAAAAAAATGTTATCAATATTGATAATACTGTAAATAAAGGGCATAAAAATTTCTTTTTTTGCAAAAAAAGTTCCGAAATTCAACACCAGGGGAAAAATGGCGTTGTATACCATATATTTAAGGAATATATTAAGTAAAGACGCTGATCTAAAATATGTTTAATTGTTTTTAAAGAGTGTTACAAAACATGTTCAATGTGGCGTCCACCATTTTCTGAAACAAGGTAAATCGAAATACTGCATTAACAATTGTCTTAGGATATCAGGAGTAATGTTAACACATAACAGTGTGTCGTTACTTTCAGTTCCTCCAAATTGTTCACATTATCACCATAAACAATGTTTTTTTGCTTTAGCGCACATTAAACATATTTTACAAACACGCTTCAGATATGAGTAAGGGCATTTTAAACCGATGTCTTCATGTCCTGTTTTGTTTATCAAAATTACATACAGCGCCATTTCTCTTTTGATTGTAAGTATCTGAACCTGTTTTTCTGGAAACGAAATTTTTATGTTCTCCTTTAAAATATTACCAAGTTTCAGGGAATTTGGTCCAGTAATTTTCCTTTTATGACTATTTCAAAGGGGAACTTTAATTATAACCACCATGTACTTCCTTTTATAGAAACTACTTATCTAACTAAAATTAAGACGTTTTAAGATTATATTATTTATAAAAGAATATAATCTTAGAATCAATATCATAATTATTTACTCTTTTTTTATATTTAATCATTATTGTTTATTCATTTTTCCCTAATAATATCATTATATTTTTTTACGTAACTAAACAAGTTACTTTGACTTAAACTTTAAACTATTGTTTAAAGAAATGGTTAATTAAAATTATAGTTACTGTTAAAGTTACTGTTTCTTAAAGAAATAGCATGTCCGTCTTATTTTCTTTACCGAATTCAACGAAATATTTCTATGCAGGTGTTTTTAAAATTACGATATTATATAGGAATATATATATTCATATGACACATTTACGAATAACGTATACATATGATATCTGGCTTTATTAAAACTAAATAAATGCAAACACTCTTCTGATGTCTCATGAAGAAAAAGAATATGTTAAAGAATTGATATCCGCTTCTAAAATAAATCTTTTTTGTGTGTGTGTGTGAATCAAAGTTAATAGTAAAATAGATACCCAATGTAATGTAAGAGTCAGAAATAGTATTTGGTATCAGTGATTTAAATATTTGGTGAATTCTGTTATTCGTGTCATATTTTAATTATGATGTACCAAGAAACATAGACAGTCACTTAATGCTA
Source organism: Argiope argentata (assembly GCA_026289955.1). Lineage (NCBI taxonomy): Eukaryota > Metazoa > Arthropoda > Arachnida > Araneae > Araneidae > Argiope > Argiope argentata. Next base: position 1,958,249 of record JAOUZG010052814.1, read on the forward strand.
CATTCTAAATATTCACAGATAAATGTGTTAACAGTTTCTGGCTTTTGAATACACCAGCCAAATATATATTTTTTCTCTACATAAGTTCAAGTTGTTTTCTATCAGAAGGGGTCAAAAGGTAACACTGTATCATTTGTTACTCGTATATGCACCAATGGGTAGAAAATAAGAATTAAAGTAAATAATATATCCATTATTTTCGGTATAAGAGAAAATTTCATCAGTTTAATTTGGTTATATCAACGTTCATTTCTAAATTCTTGGAAAGCTATATTGTTATATAACCCATCCAGCAAGTAACTCTTCAAAATTTTATGTTACGATAACAACAGAAAATTATTTGCCATATAACAAATTCATTTACAAGTTAAGCCTTCTGTTATATTTGGCCTCTTTCTAACTCCAAAGTTATGGATTTTGTACTATTTTCTTAAAATTTAACAGTAAATATTTTTAAATATTAGATGTCAATTTACAACTGGTATTATTTAATTACAAATCAAATTCAAATAAATATAATTATATTTCCAAATGTGGTTAGATTTCAGCACTAAAATACGTGTTGTAATGTAATAAATAGGTAATACTTATCTTATATTACATATAAATATTTTTAATTTAGGTGAAGAGAACTTGTAATAAATATTTTTAAATATTAGAATATAAATGTCATTTAACAGTTAGTATAATTTAATGTTAATTGGCATTAAATGATAAATTGTATCAATTACAAAGAAAAATAAAAGACTTCGATAACAAAAGCATAATACAACTATTTTTCAATAATTTTCTTTATAAATAATTGCTGGAGAATTTCTTTATTTTTTCATTTCAGTATGTAACAAGTGATGCGAAAAATATATTTCATATATAGCATAAATGAAATTTCATATATAGCATATTTTAATTTTATTTATTTAAAGTATTTTTGTTTTTACACATTTCAAAGAACCATAAGATTTGGAAAAAATATTATCCTTTAAGGAATTTTGTTGATGTGCACATATTTACTGTTATTAAGTTATATAAATAAATTTAAGACAATATTCTTATGAAATACCTACAGAGAAATGTATTTTAATGTAATATTCTTATAGTGTCTATAGAGAGATAATACTTTTTCTAAAAGCATTAAATGCGTATTTTATTTAAGTAGTGTTTGTAAACTATGAATATATATTCTAAATTCCATTTCTGCATTAATTTATTTTTCTTTTTATAAAAATGTCGACTTGAATATTCGCCGAGAAATATTTTAATGTATTTTCGAAAGGCCTTCAAGATTGAAAAAGTTTTTAAAATTTTATGATGGGTATTTGAATATTTATTTTGCTTGAAATAGTAAATAAATTTGCAAATATAAGAACGTAGTTAAGAAAGTAATTCTAAATACAGAGCACTGTTTATTATTCTGAAATGTTTGGAATGGCAAACATTTCAATAATTCGCATATCAGCAATATGCTTTTATCTATGACTGAAAAGCATTGAAGGCTCATAAATTATTCATTGAATTAAAAGATCTCCATGAAAATATAATTTTTGAATATTAGGAAGTTTTTTATGTCTACGAATTGTTCGAATGACTTTCCTGCCTTGGGTATTTATTTTTAAAAAAAGGTTTTTGTTTCTGAAGCGAGATTTCCTTATTTGGCAGTAAGTTTAGGTTATGACATTCTAATGCCTGTACCGATTTTTCCAGAAGTATTTCATGTTTTAAAAAAATCATGAAGTAAATTTTTATTTTATTAAATAAGTATTAATACCTCAAACAACATTTCAATTTTATCACCAGATCATGTTATTTCCTTCTGAACAAAGTAGGATAAATGTTATTTTTGACACTTATTTTACTACTACTTATTACATTCTTTCCATTAAAATATTTGTTGCATTGTATATTTTCTACTTACATTAAACTTGCTTTTATAGATTTTTTATGAATTTTTTACATATACTATAGAACTGGAATGTTTTAAAAAATGTATAGTATAAAATATATAGTATATGACATGAAAAAAATCTATAGTAAAAAGAAAAATTAGAAATGTCATTTTTGGCATTTGACAAAGAAAAATACTTTTTATGTACTGAAAGTCAAATGATATTTGTACTTATCTATAATATATATTTAAACTAACAAAAAAAAATATTTCACTAAAATGTTGAATATTTATATACATCTACCTAGCTATGACAATCCTTAAAATAATTGTAATTAAATATAAAACAAAACATTTCAAATCACTTTAAAATTTATTACCAATTCATTTTTCAAAAAAATATAGAAATTTATTGTTGTTGCACTTTTCATAGACGAGATCGATTACTTAGTTTGCAAATGCAATTATTTAGGTCTGAGATTGTTGTTTCAGTAGGGCCATCAAGGGTTAAGACAGTACGTTTTAGTTATGCATGTAACACATATCTTTTCACGAGACAATCTACATTCATACGTTTCATTCACATATAGTAATTTATACTTCAGTCAGAGAATGATGGCCTCTAATCCAGTACTAATGCCTCAACGTTGAGGATTTTGTGGCCACGGCATATTTATACGTGCACTAACCACCATGTATACGGAGAGCCTTCAGTGGGCAAGTTGAAACTCGCTGACTGAAGGCGACTGTCCAAGATATGTATATCCAACTTCCTACTTAAAAGGCTATTCTGACTAAGGCATTTATTATTTTCTGTAAAAAAGGTCATATAAAAATGTATAGCTTTTGTTAAGAATCCATGTCGATCTTCCATGAAATTTTTGAAACTAAATTCAAATTGTTAATGACATATGGGAATTTTTCATATTTTCCTTCATATTAAAATAAAATAGATAATAAAATCCTTTTTGCCGCATATTTATATATGTCACATTTTTTGTTGGTATTTTTGCTTGTTTGAAGTTTACAATACCAAGAACTTCTAAATATGAATTGTGATCAAGTCTGTAGCATGCAGTTTGAAAATACGAATTTGAAACATTTTGGAAAAAATTAAAGTTCCTGCAAAATTCAAATTGATATATTTTTTTTAAAAAAAATTAGTTAAACTGAAGTATAGTTCTTTCAGTATCAATCAATAAATAAAATAAAAATAATTATTTGATATTTGTTTTTACGATATATAAAAATATTCATTTGTATCAAAAAATATCGTTATAACATGACAGTTTCGTGCAAAGATTATTTTTTGTGAGTGTTCGTTAATTACATCCACAAGAAATGTAGTACATTTTCCCTTTTTTTCATTAAGATTTCATAAAATTCAAGTGAATTTGAATATAGACATTCTAATCCCTAGAGCCCTAATCATGTATAACGGCAATTATAATATCAAAATATTAATTATTATTTTAATAATACCAATATATTGTTTCATTTGTATATATATATATTCCTCTCACATCTATATAAATTTCTTGTTGAAAACTGTCTCGTAACTCCATTGTTACTGGGGAAGGAGTGATGTAGCAGCTATATCTGTGTATTTGTAGCAGCTATATTTGTATTATTATTATCTTTGTTTTCACAAGTTTGTTCTTAAAGAATTGGCAACACTAGTTGCTTGTTGGTGGAATAAAAATGATGTTGACATGATATAGCTTCGCTTCTTTTTAATATGAAATATAATCTGCATTAATCATTCATAAATAATAATAATGCTATTATAACATATCTTTATGAACTGAATATAACAGCACCACACATGTAAACAATTACACACATTCTAATTTTAACAATTCTTTTTTCAAAAATTTAAATTTCATAGGATTTTTAATGTATCTCCGATACTTCTTAGCCAATTAGGAAAATATCAACCAACATACTCAATTATCGCAGAAAATCCGTTAGTAATGAATTCGGAAAAATTAATCGCAAATTTCACAAACAATAAGGTTTTTAACTTCAATAATATATTTTTGGCATCACATAACTGCACGAAAATAGATGATAGTTTCCCATCATACATCACCTAAAATTTATTCAAGTAATTATTTCACATAAAGTTTAAATTAATTGTTTCCACTTTAATGTGTTTATATTTAACTTTAATTAAACACATTAATTTAAAGTTAATGATAAACTTTAAGGCAAACTTTAAACATTTAAAGTAGATGAATTGTGTTATCCGAGATTGAATTTGATAAAGCAAAATCTATTTATAATGCTAGCTTTTTCATTTACAATAGCTTAGATGTTAATGTAATAAGATTCAGTGGGTTAAATTATAACATAAAATTAATGTGTTTTACATATATTTAAAATTTCTTTTGATAAAATTTGTATTTTTAAAAATGCAAATAGATTCTAATGATTTGCTTAGAAACAATGGTTAAATTTTATCTCAAAGAGGAAATTAGGGTCTTATTATTTAATACCCAATTCTTGTCTAATTAATTGATAATAATCAGATAAATAATTTTATTTGAGTGAAAATTTGAGAAATAAAATAATATTCACAAAATTGGAAATTTCAAGGCATTGAATATTTATAAGATTATAAGTACTAGAATTAATTTGCATTTTATAATTATCGTATTTATATGATTACTGATAAATGAATGATTAATAATAAAAGAATTTTAGCTGTGCAAACTTTTATAAACCATTCTCTGCATTATAAAAGCTCCAAGAAGCTAAAAAGTGTAAATCAGGTTACAAAACCCTAATAGATAGAATTGATTTCTTTCATTTTGTGACCAGAACCTCTAATATTCAAATTTTAAGTATAATTGGGAATGTTATTTATAAATTTGGTAAGCAGAGTTGAATTTTCATCTTATACTCTCTTAATTAAAACAAACTCTATTCATAGACTAAGTAAACATATGAGTGCAATAAAACATTCTAAAATTTAAGAAAACATAATTCATAATTGACTAATTTTATTCAAAATCTAATAATGATATTTTTTATGAAAGACACTTGTTTAATAACGAATTTTTTTAGGTTATACTAAATAAGACAATAAAATTATTTTCAAATAGAATTTCACTTCCTATAAAATTTAAATTAACCTTTTAAATGCAAACACAGTTTTAGATAGAATTTTCACCATCCAATTTGGAGGTTCCTTGAATTATTGATTTTTCTTATTAGAAATAATATTTGATTTCTTCATGATAAATATATAAAATAAAAGTAATTGCTAGAGCCTTAAAATCATTTTCCTTAAATTAACTTCCATTTTCATAAAATTCTTATGAAATAATTCGAAAATACAAAAACTGGAAAGTAAGCAAAACTCTATAACTGTTTCATTCAAAGTACTTTCATTCCAAAGATGAATATTATGACAGTAAAGCCTTTTGATTTTCTTTAATTTAGAATACCTTAAATTTTTTTTTATATTTTACCAATGATGGAAAATACATGCATGCATTTTTAGAATCAACCTTTCTCTGTCTGAATGTTATCGATGAAGTTAATAATTGTCTATAACAACGAAGAAAGATACCATTTCAGACATAGATGGCAATCGCACATAAATAGAATCAAGAAATTCCAAATTTTCTTGATTCTCACATGATTAGAAATACAGATGAAATGTGAGTGAACTGTGAAGTTTTACTGGCTTCGACATATCAGCTTTCAGTAGACTGTCTATTTACGGGATAAGCCTTTTTCTTATCAGGTAATTGTCTACAGAACTCCATACAACAATCTGAGTCAAAAGTTAATTTACCATATCTTTTGCATATTTCTCATTTCCTTCTAAAATTTATCACGTACTAGCTGACATCCAATTGATTAATTTGATTTCAGAATCTATGATTGCAAAAATGTCTTCAAGGCATTTTCATTTATAATTTAACCAAGATAGAAGTTAAAAATACGAAACTCGACTCTCCCAGAAATGTGAATTTGTTTTTCTATATACTTTCCTCATATTAAGAATATTTAGGAGTGTTTTTTTTTAATGATTAATACTATACAAGCATCATACATGAACGAAACCAGGGATTTAAATTTCATTGAATTGTAATTGTAGCGCCCATGAAAATAGGCTCATTAGACTACAAATATTATTGGACAAGTAATTGAAAATGAATAAATTGGAAGAGAATTTTCCAATGAATAACAAACAATAAAATTTTAAGATGTGCATGTAAATGAGTTAAGATTCACAAATCTCTTATTTTACTCTCTCGAAAAATCTTCCTGTTTCAAAACCTTTTTTTTTATTCTTAACATTTAAAATCAGACTTCTTAAATAGTAGAAAATTACTTGTTTTTGTAAGCGGAAATGTGCCGAAATATTGAAACAAAAATGCAACTTTATTCACATGTTCTTCTTTTTTATGATTTAACATGAATCTTATGAATATAGTTGTAATATTCTCAAGCTAAGGTTTTAGTTTTTTTTCGAGGGGGGGGGAGAGTAGAGGATAACATTATAGTTTTTTATGAAGCGGATTAACATATGCGATTATCCTTAAATGACAAAGAGAAAAATTATCAGAAGAGTGATTGATATCTAAAGAACAGTAACTTCAATGAATGTTTTATCATAATTAATATTTAAAATAAATGAGATTTAAATAATCTATTTTAGGTAAATGCTATGAAAAACCGAGTACATTTGTTAAATGTTGATGTATACTTGTTATTGGTTTAATGGAATCTTTCATGCTTAATGAGAATTGTTGATCCGAATGATTAATCCTTGATTGAAAATACAATATAGATATTACATATTCTTCTGATTTTTCTTATAGAACTGAGTATTATGATCGGTTTAATTCTATTTGCAATACTTCTAGATGCAATTATAAAAAAATCTTTTAATTTACTTTAATTGACTAGTTTTTAAATTAGCTTTTTTAAATATTAGTTAGTAAAATATTTAAAATAATATATTACTTCAAAATTTTATTATGAATAGTCCATAACAGTTACCCAATAGTTAAAATGTTTTTAAATCAATAATGATATATTTAAAAGAGGAAATTCAACTTCATAACTTAAAAGAGAAAATTATGTTTCAAATTTTTTTCATAAATTATTATATTATTTCTATAGAATTCGGAAATTAAAATGGAAAATAAATATACGGCATAAAAATATGAAAAACAAACAAATTAATTTAAAAAAGTTCTCCATAAATAAAATTATAATTTTTCACCTTTTAAAATGAAAATATTAAATACTATCTAAAATGTTTGATTATGAAGGGTTATGCTTGAATTTGAAACGAGTAACTTGAATATGGCTTATAATTAAACGTTATAGAAAAAACTTCAAAAATCTCTTAATTGAAGAATGATTTTTATTAAATTAATTAGTTTGATTCAGTTTTTTAAAGTTTTATCTTCATCATTCCAAAATTTGGGGAAATAATGCTTATGCCCTGATAATTCGATTCAATCCAATTCAACAGAGTTACAAAAAAGTTAATTTTATTCAAAACTTAAAAGAAATTTTCTTAATGGCTAAGATATCTTCTTTTCCCTTTCTTGCCTAGATATCTTCAATAGAGCATTTACTACCTATAATGAAAAGAAATTTAGCTAGGAATTAACATTAAAGTTTATTAGCCTTATTATGTCGGCACAATTTAAGACTCTCTAATTAACATTTAATAAAATAAAATTCGCAGATAAACTTAGGAAGCAATTAATAATAATATCACGTTTAACACTGAGTAAAATTTAATTAAGCTACAATAGATTCGACATTTTGTTTTGTGTTGCATTTTCGCCCTTTCCTGCTTTCTATGAGATAAATGCGACTACTGCTTCTGATTAATGATTCTTTCGATTAATTCTTTCGATAGATGGTTAGGTTAGTTGCTTTCTCATGTCTCAAGGTTAAACCTCTTGCACTGTTGGAAGATTAGCTCATATATTGAATATATTGTCATGAAATTCAAGTCGTGATAATTGATTATAGTGAATGAATTATTTACTTACAAATCAAACATAGATTAAATAATTATTCAATATTTTTTTTCTCTATTCTTTTAATTACATTCATTATACATTATTTCACGTGACCCTTTTTTTAATCTACAATTTACTCATATTACTGGAGACCACATTTATATAGATAGATAGATAGATAGATAGATAGATAGATAGATAGATAGATAGATAGGTAGATAGATAGATAGATAGATAGATAGATAGATAGATAGATAGATAGATAGATAGATAGATAGATAGATAGATAGATAGATATAATATGTTAATACACGTATTTGTAATATCTTTGCTTATCTATCATCTTTGATCAATAAATATTTCTGATGATGTCGATCTTGCGCCAATTCATTTTTTGTATGTTACATTGCTATGTGATTCCGAGTTGTCATTGCATGTTGGTCTGGATGTAAAACACCCAGGAATAATGTCATTTAAAATTTCGGAGGGGGGTCGGAAGTGCTCTATATCAAATAATGAGGGCACCAAAGCTTTACGTCATTTTGAAGAAAATAATCACCAAGGGAATGATCTACATGCAAACCGCAATGAAATCGAGTATGTTTTTCAGTTCTTATGAGCGTTTTAAATCCCCCCCCCGGTTCACAGTTAAATTTTTCCTAGTTATCCGATCCCAATGTTTACGATTTTGGGCTTAAAATTTGTTAAAGTCTAAACTTTAGAAGAATTTTAACTCCATGCAAAAAATAACAGGTAAAAAGTAGTTGTTCGTAACTCTAAAGTGTAAAACGCCCTCTATCGACATTTTTTAAAGTTTGCTTTTTAAAAAAATTTTGAAGGAAAAGGTGATGTAAAGAATTATTTTAGGAAAAACCGCAAAGTCATCGACCTTTTTTTCTGTTTTTAATCGTCGTTTGAAGTTTTGGACTTTAAACTTTAGCGCCCCTTACCTCCTTTAGAAGACGCTTCTGACCCATGGTTGTCACTGAATAATGTTTGTCTTCATGTCCTCTACCTCCCTTTAAGTTTTGTCCCAATATTGACGGGACACCCTCTATATATAGTTCTCAATTACTTATAATTCATTTCTCACAGAAAACTTAAAATGGTTTTGAACTTAACCACCATATTTTCCAAAAATATAACAAAATAAATTGTCTACTCTTATGAATTTCATAAATTACCTCTTTAGCAATACCCTTTTATTATACCCTTTTCATTCTTTCATCAACCATCTCAAAGAGTGATTTTGAAAGATAAAACAAAAGGATTTTGTTTGATCTTTCAATTGGTTGGTAATCAAAAGATTTTTGTTCAATTTTTTGAGGAGGCTCGCTGAAGTTTAGAAACTAAAAATAACAATGACTGTGAAAAAAAGGAAATGAGTCTAAAAAATTGTGTTTCATATGCATCTCTATAAATAAAATTCATCTTTGATAAATAGTTTTTAAAAATTTGTATTTAAATTATCTGCAGTTTAATTCTCTTATTTCTAAATTCATTCGAGTTCAAGTGCATCAGAGTACTTAATACCCCCACTATCTATTTCACCGCAACCAAGCCAAAAGCCACAAGTGCTCAATAAATCGCATTTGGCGAAAGAGAAAGTAAACTTCGCAATACTATTCGAGCATGCCAGGGCCTGTAGAAGTTTTATAAAATAGGATGAAGGGATTTCTGGTATTGATTAAGTTTTTTAAAGAGTTGACGCTTCTTTTGCAAAATTTATCAACAAACTAAATACACCTTCAAAATTTTAACTTCTTTAAAATTCCTTAAAAAAACTTCTTAAAAAATGATAACATCTTTTAAAATTTATAATTACAATGCAATAAATACTAATTATTTAAATAATAGACTACTATGAAAATTCCACTTGTAATCTACGTTTTACTTATCTCTCAATATTTAATTATTTTGCATGGTAAAATTCATGCAATAATAGAATTTTTCATAAACACAGACAGATTATTCGACGAGTGAATAATTATTCTTTTTCTTTTTGATTTTGAGCCATAAAATACTAAGGGAAAATATGACATAAAAGTAGATATTAATTAACATTTTTCTTAAAAATAAATTTATTGGAATTTACTTTCTAATAATCCGTACCTTGTCCCTTCTAGAAAGACAAGTGGAAATCGAACACTTCCTAACTTGCTAACAGAAAAAGAATATAGCTGTATTGTCTCTGCAAAAACTGATTTTATAAGGTAGGAAAATAATTCCGAGGAAATATTTGAGATATTTACTTTTTCTTGCCATTGCTTTACTCGCTGGCAGTTTTAAATTTTTTTATATACTTCTTATTTTCTAGTGTTAGCTTTTCAGACTGGTTCTAAATGTACTGTTTACATATTATTGAACTCCTCTCAAGTGTGAATGGTCCGTTTTTCAAAGGGGTTTAGTTGTAGGATTCAGATACTGAGAATAAAAAGGGACTTTCAGGATATATATTTATACTTCCTTACAAAAACAAATCGGATGTATATACTCCATATTTAAAGTTTAAGATTTTTCTTACATGGATACAAACTTCAAGAGTTATCGGCTTCTTTGTAGATAATTTCTTATTTTGGAAAATGTCATTGGATTTCCTTAAAAGCCTGTAATACTTTCTCTTCATATTACATTGAATATATTGATCTTATAATATTAATAAAATTAAATCTGTATTAAAACGTAAGAACAAATAGACATTTCGAGTTTATAATTTGCACAACAATGTTTTATGAAGGGACGGTGTGGTCTGGTTGGTAGAGCGTTCCACTCGTACTCCTTAGGCTACGGATTCGAAGCTCACCGGCCAAAAGATTCCCCGAGTGTGTGGCAACTGGCGCTCGCTAAATCTGTTCGTGGTCGCAAAGTCCTCCATGTCGAAATATACCACTGGTTGTACTGGGTCAGAGGTGATCGCTCTCTGTTCCAGGTCCAAATTACGATCTGGGATGAATGAATGAATGAATTTGCATGAATGTAGTCCGCCCTTTAAAAAGGTTTGGCCCTAGATGGCGCTACTTGTAAAACAAGAGACGTAGATATCCGGTTTAAAATCTGCTGATGTATCAGCGGGGCTTTTCCATGGCAAGTGCCATAAGTAACAACAACAACAACATGTTTTATGAATAAGGAATATATTTATAAAATGCATTCTACTTATACTTTATATTTATTCACCTTAAAGTATAGAAATAACTGTTCATTCTCGATTAGAGTAGGCACACTTTATATAATTTGATTCACGCTTAGTTATTTAAGGTATAAATGTTACTGATCAAATATTTAAAATGTTAAAAACAAATATATTGTTCGTGTATATTAGCCGTGTTTTAAATTAGCCTCGCTAGTCTCAATTCGAGACTTTATTTCAAGAACTAAACTTTATATCTGTTTTTATCCTTAAAACGAAATAATTCGAATCTTCTAGATTTAGAAGGATACAGAAATTATAAGAATATCCTAGATGAGAATTCTGTATACAAGAAAGAACAGAAAGTAAATCAACAACAAAACAATTTTTTGGCAGACACTAAGCTGCGAATTGTCGCTTTCAATTTACAGCATTCTACCACTGAGCCATTCATTCCGCCCAAGTTATAACAAGTTTCGTTATAATATAACTTGTAGAAACCAGTATCCGTTGATCATCATGTGCTCAAAGATCTAATTTCGCTTTTTATTTTCTTGTATATAAGGTATAGAAACCGTATTATGCTGTCAAAAAAATTCGAAGAAGGATAAATCTTTTATTGGTTCTCAAAATATAAAAAAATGTTGTTGTTGTTTCTTAGGGCCTAATCAGCGTCTTTATTTTTGTAGTAGGGGCTACTACTCACTCACCACATTTGCTTGCATAGCCCCTTTTAACCTGGGGGCTTCACACACCTTACAAATAGAACACAGAAAAATAACCATGCCCGAACTCAGGTCTTCCCCAGGTCACGGGGTGTTACTCCTATGCCAGGAAGTCGGCAATAAAATTTGTACAATATAGCATTCATTTTCATAATATCAGCCAGTTGTCAACTTTTACAAATAATTTCAAATAGTTACATATAATCTTAGCTTAATTCATTTTCAAAAGGAAGTAAACATTTATAAGAATTTAATGTTTTTTCTTCATTTTGTTTTAATTGTATTTATGAACCAAAGATGTGAATGAAAAATAAAAGCTATTGAATTACAAAAGCAAACAACCTTTTCTGACTTTGATAGTTACATAGACTTAACTTGAAATGTTAATTAAAAGATCAGTTGAACTATTGTACTAAAGTATTTTAACAAATATGATGAGGAACAAGCCAACAGTTTTGAATAATATACAGGAAGGGAATGGAGCTTTACGTTCAGTTAATTGACCCAGCCAGCCGAACACTAGATGGGAATTCCCTTTTCCCGGCGTTCAGAGACCAGATTAGGGAATTAATCCCTGGAAAATTTCCCTTCAAGGATAAGAGCTGATAAAAACAACTTTGAAAAAAATGTGTGCAGCAATCTTAAATAAATAAAGAAATGTTACTAATTTTGGTAATGTTTGTACATGCATGTCAGAAATAAATACTTAAATCACAAGAGACGTATTGTCTGGTTAAAGATGCATCCATGTTTCATCAAAATTTACTTTGATTCTAAATCATATAGTTTAGGAATAAATAATGGCAGATTGACAGAAGAATTAAATCGAAATGATTCGAATGATGACGAAAATCGTTTATTATAATGGCATTTCACAGCGCTAATATATATTTGAAGGATAAACAGACTACTTTATGCTTTTTCGAAAAAGATTTCTCTGTTTTATGAAATGTTTTAAATGTTTTATGTTGAAGGCTATATGTTGAAAAAATGCAATATGATTGTGTTGCATCAAAATAAAGGAAATGAAAAAAAGCAAATATTTAAAAATACTTTTATTTATTTACATTCTTAATAATATATTAAGAATATAAATGAGGACAAAAGAAATAAATATTAAGTAAACAAAATAAATATTTTTTATTTCATTATTTGATATGTTTAAATTTAAAATTAATATTGTGGAATAAATGTTTAGTTTAAATTGCATCCAAATATAATTTACGAAGTTAAACATTTAACTCAATTTTATGCACGCGTTGTTTAAAAAGGTCAAATATTTAAAAAAAAATACTTCACTAACACTGATTTTGTGTAGAAGCACATATAATACCATTCGTCGCTTAATTGTTTATTTATTTTTTTCTTCCATATCTGTATAACTAAACTGTCACTTAGACATTAAATGTTATTAAATTAAATTTTATCAATAACAATTTAATTCTTCAAGAAAAGGAGTTTGCTTTTATTATTTTTGTCATTAGTTCTTTTTGCTTTGTTTTGTTTACTTTCTTTGGGGCTGAAATGTCACTTCAACCAGTAAATAGCAGAATTGTGTGATAATAACAGCGAATATGTTTTTTTCTATATAAATTCTCTCAAAATATAATTAATAACGTATACATAATATAAAAATATTTTTAGTATCTGACTTAATCTTTATTTGCATCTTTATCACAATGGTAATTTTCCGAAATCGTTGAATCATGAGTTCATTATCTTTATCCTAACGACCATCAACCAATTATATGTTCTCATATCAATCTGAATCCGCATGATATACTATGAAAACAATTTTTTTTCCATCTGAGCACTAATAGATAGTAATATTATTATATAAAATTATAAAAATAATATTAATAAATAAATAATATTGTTACATAAAAGAAAAATCCCAAAATTATGGCGTCATAACTTATTTACTCTAAATATTAACTAATTATATGGGCCTGGTTGAAGATGATCTGAATATTAATTATTTATAATCTAGATCTGGTCATAAACTTTTTAATTACATCCAACTACCTATGAATTATCTTCTTTTGCCTAAAGTAATGTTTGACAAAATCCTCTTATATTTTCTGAATCATTGGACATCAGAAAACAAATTTGATACATCACACAATATTCAATGAATTGTTGACATTTATTCATAATCTTTCATCAACTGCTCAATCATTCTATATGCTTGCTTGCCCCAATTGTTTTCACTCGTAATTTCAATCAATAAATATAGATTATTATAGATTATAGGATCTGTATTCTAGAGGAATAGAAGTTCCTTCTACCACCAATTTATTCAACACCCTGGTGCTGGCTCTTTTTACTCTCAGCTCCTAATATCAATCAATATTAAAGCAAAATGTTCCGCTGATTCTTCTGCATACAAGATGAATAGAAGTTCCATCTATCATTAATATATTCCACAGCCTGATGCCAACATAGCTTGCAAACTTTCCAAGTGAGTTGCAGTTTCAAATATCTCCTATGTATTCTTCATTTGGTTATAAATTAAGAAGTGAATTCCCATGTTTCAAGCAAAATATTTTTTAAAAAAAAACTGTATACTTATTAGCAAATTGTTATTGAGCATCGAAAAATGTTTGGAGTCAGTAAAGTATTTCATGCAGATTTTTGCGAATATAAGATTTTAAAGGTAAGAAAAAATATTAATCCGAATTTTATTAAATATTTAAATAGTTTCCAAGAATTTTTTTTTAATTTAAAGGAGACTGCTATAGTATTTCGAAAAATGAAAATCTTTGAATAAATTTTAATTTTTGTAAAATAATTTCGAAACTATTTTCCCATTGCTTTTCCGGAAAATAAAAATGCATGGTAGATAAAGTTTCAAATAAATTTTAAATCTTCCAAAGTTAATTCTGTTCGCATTTGAAGATCATGAACAAAATAATACTGTTTAAAAACTAAAAATTAAAAATTAAAATAAGTAAATTTATAATATGAATCTTATGGCTTACTTATAGAAAGGAATAAAAAAATTAAGAAGAAAATATTTAAATGAAACACAGCTGCACATCTTTGCTAGTATAGAAGCCATATAATATAAATAAAATATTTCAAATGAGCCTGAAATGTAACTAGGTTTTTTATTTCCTTTTCTTATATATGACTTTTCGTACAGACAAAAAATGTTAGAAACAACAGTTAACCACTTATCAAAATGTTTCCAACAACAGAAACTCAATTTTTTTATATGAAACATTTTTAAGACCTAAACAATAGAATTACTATTCCAATCCATTCCGGTTCATATTTTTATAAAAATGACCCAAAAAATGATTAATCTTTCTTTCAAATATCAAATATATCATAAAAGTCATTAAATTGTCTAAAGATATAAAAGTTGAAATAATAAATGGTCAGAACTGACATTTAGGTTGAAATAATTCTTTTTATTAAAAAGAATTTCAATGATATTAAAGTTTGTTTTATATACAGCCGTTCTGTTTATGACATAGGAAAAATAAGTTCTTAGCAGAATTTTAGGGGCATTACATATGCTTGCAATAAAGTTGAATTGGGTAAAACTTCAACTACAGTAAAATAGCATTACAAAGAAAGCTATCTGTTGGATGTTTAAATTCGCAATAGTAGTTTTAAATTTATTAATCTAATTTCTAAAATATTATTTTGATAAATAGAAGTAGGATATATTTCTTTTATAAGCATTTCTAATCTAATTTGTAACCATAAATATTCATGGATGACATTTAAGATGGTTTCCTTTTAAAACAATCAGAGATGTATTTACATATATGCCAAAACAAGCTAAAATATCATAGCGAAAACATTTCCATGTCCTTTCACCTAACTGTAGAAGAATCATGCGTTACATTTCGAATTAAATATATCAGAAAACTCAAAAAGAACTATAAATGAACTATAAGTGTGGCAATAAAAAATTTTGTCTCCAGATATAAAGAAAATTGTGAACATAACTTTCTTACGGTATCAAACTCGATTTGATGATTCCAGTTTCAATGCCATTCCAAAAGTCGCAATAAAGAATTCAACTTAAAAATAAATGGCGGCTTTATTTCCACTTGAAATAATACAAAGCTTGGAAGCTATCGAAAGTTGTTTTTCAACAAAACAATAAATCTATTTTGTTGAAAAAATTATTTATCTTGTCACATATTTTTCTCTTCAAAGAGTGGAAAATATATACTAACAATGAAATTATTTTTTGTTAATATTTTGATCTTGCGTCCTTAATTATATTAACTTTTACCCAAAAAATTCTTATTATTTAAATAAACAAGCCTTTGTACGCTAGAAGGATTCATTGAATTTTTTTCGAACTTTAATTATTTTGGATAATTAAGAATTCAAGAATTCAAGCAAATACATAGTTTGAATTCTAAAACAACATTAGAAAGTTTTATTAAGTAAAATTCTATTTGATATATTATTGAAATATTCAATAATTAATTTGAGATGCATTATTTCTCATGAAAAATTAGTTATTATATAAGTTATAGACTGAATCTCTGACCTGCCCAAAGGCACAAGGGAAAAAGTCAATGAAAAAATTACGTTTATATCTAATAAAAGGAAATGAGATTTTTTTAAATAAATTCTCTTTCATAAAACAGTGAGTATATATTTAAAATCATTGACTTACCTTTGCTTATATTCATCAAAATTTTGAGTTTTCAATCTTTTGAGATTACAATACTTTCTTTTTGTATTCTATGTACGCTAATACGTGATATCAAAGTTTCACCTTTAGCCCATTAAAACATAACAATAAAATGTTTTACAACGAATTTTTTAATAATAAAATTTTTAACTATAAATAATAACTATTAACAATTATTCAAGATGTATTCAAATTATACATTATAATTATAATATTAATGATGCTGAAAAAAATATATTTAAACCAGTTGAAAGTGCATTTCTTGGTTCATTACAGTTTCTAGAGAATGCTTTAATATTAAGAATTGTCCAAGATAATCTAGGCCAAATTATATTTATTCATTTTAAAGTTTATTTCATAAGTGAATAACAGAAACAGAAACGAAAACAAGCCGACAGTTTTCAAAATTTTCACTGAATCGAAAGCATTGCAATTGAGGATTCATAATATTTGCATGCAAATAAATCATTAAGAATCATTGATTTAGCACGCGAATATGGAATACTCGATCGCTTAACTGCACGTTTTGAAATAAAATTATAATGTAGGATCAACCTTTCTCTATCTCATCCTTTTTAAGCATGCTTCATTTATAATATCTTATCTTAGTTTAGTCCCTTTAGAGACCATCTGGTTGGCCGTGATTATTGTTTATAGTTAACTGAGATAATTAAAAGTATAATAATTGAAATTTTAATTAAATACAAATAAATGCACATGATTCAGACATATTTTCAGGGATTGAAGCCACATAATCTTAATTTACTTTTATAAATCCTGTTTATTATTTTATAAATATTTCTAATGGAAATCGATCCCATAATATCATATTGTTATTTTCCTCTTCCTATATTCCTATTTTCCAAAATATGTATTTGCGAAGTTTAATGTAGGTTTATCAGTTTAGGTCCACTATTCATGCACACACATTCATCTTAGTTATTAGAAGAGAAAATCCGGTTAAAAATTTTCGACTCAGCAAAATTTTGTTTTCTTTTTGTCTAATTTGAAGCAAAATAATTTTATTAATGACTGCTTTAAAAAAATTTAAATAGAGTTTAAACTATGAAAAATTATAATTAAAATTCTTCATTTGTTATTAAAACTATCATTTGTTATATAAATATTTTGCATGTTAATATGTCGGCTTTAAGAAGTAGCGCGCTTTTTCTCGTGTCCTGGGAGTCCCGGGTTCTAGTCCCGGTTCTTGCATGGTTGTTCTGTGTGCTATCTGTGAGATATGTGACTGTGCCCCCATGTAAAAAGGGGCTGTGAAAGCAAACGTGATGAGTGAGTAGTAAAAGTAGTATTTTTGGCCTTAGTTGGCGCTGCTTGAAACAAGAAATGCTTATCTTAGGCTTAAAATCGGCTGATATATCAGCTGGGCTTGTCCATGGCAAGTGCCATTAGTAACAACAACAACACATAATGTAAAAGAATTTGAAAAGTAGAGTAAGTAATTACACCGAAACAGTTTTGCTTATTCAGTATTAAACAAGTAATTCTCCTCTCCTGTCCACATTGTCACGAAAGAAATCCAAACATTTGTTGTTGTTGTTTTTCAGACTATTAATACGAACTATTTATGGTTATTTTTTCCCGTGTAATTTATGAGCTACCACGTGTTCTTTCCAGTTTGGTGGCGCCATGCTTGCTTTTTTTTGTCTTGCTGTATTAGAATTAAACCTCTGTGCAGAAAGTGTGTTTTTTTAGATATGTGTTCTACAAATTAAATAATACTAAAATTTACAAGATGCTTTGAATCTTTTTTGGGGCTAATTTAGTGTTCGAATCTTCAATGACTCCTTTTTCAGGCAAGCTTGGTCCCAGGACATTTTGGCTCGAAAACTAGATGGATAAGCTAAAAGGTATGTGATTTTTTTTTATCCTTTTGAAAACGTCGAACAAAATCCACAATAAACATAAAATTCTAAGCTTTCAACCAGACAGTAAATGCCACGAGTATTTATATATATATATATTGGATTCACGCAGATACATTTTCACCGCATTTTTGATTATAACTATAATTTAATGCAGAAATATGATTTTATTAATAAGATTAGATCTCGAATTTCATTGGCTTACATTGAAAGGTAATGAGCATATCTTTCTATTTAACTTTTGACGGTGTACCGATTGAAGGTTCGCGATACGAACTTGCGACGCTAGGGCTAGTAGCCGAGTAACATAACCACTACACCAAAAGCCGACGTCGGTGTCGTAGATGTTATCTGGCTTATGAAACTAGCACCACAGTACTCCCCCACCAGTGAGTCGGCGGAGGGACGAACAATTTTTATAGCGCTATGCGTTATGGCAAATTGCTGCTTGCGTCAAGTGAGTCTGACGACTTTGCTTTTGCTTGCTTGTGTCAAGTGTGTCTGACGACTTTTGTTTTTTTCTTGTGGTAAATGAAGTTGGCGGCTTTGTTTTGCTTGCTTACTTTGCGTCAAGTGAATTTGACGACTTTTGCTGCAAGTAGATGGCGCCACGACAGCCGCGAAAGGCTGAGTTGTCGAGGTCACTAATGTACCGATTGAAGGTCGCGATACGAACCTGCAACACTAGGGCCAGTACCCGAGTTACATAACCACTACACCAAAAGTCGACTTCGGTATCGTAGATGTTATCTGGCTTATGAAGCTAGCACCACAACGGTATTCATAGTGTTGACATGTTCACAAATTAACGTGTCCATTTGTATTTAGCCATTTAAACAGATTTTCTTGGATAGATACCCTTCAATTTCTCATAATAATAAAAAAATCTGAAGTAAATGCTACATAATAAATTTCATCACTTTGGTCAAAACATTTTCGACAGCAAGGGACATGCACCAAAACATGGTCGCTGACAGCAAGGGATATTTCATGTTTTCAGCGATATTCACGTCTGAGCTTTTTGTAAGTTTCTTGTATTTACAAAAAGATCAAACATGAATATCCCTGAAAATCTTAGTGAAGAAATTTTGATAATTTCCACATTTTCTCATTGTGTTCTTTGGGTCGCGTTGGCCTGGTGGTAAGGTTAAGGTTATGACTTCAAAACAGGGGGTAACTGGTTCGAAACCTTATTCAAAGAAACACCGACGTGTAAGCGGGTTTGGTGTACGTTAAATCCAACAGAGCCCAACGACCTCTTGACGGCGAGGTGTGGAATCTTGAAGAAATGGATGCAAACTCATGTGTCCTCCTGCTCTTCTGACCGTGGTTCTAAAGTAGTATGTAAGTACTAAAATAATCATGGTGTCGCTTTGATGATTTCAAGATTTTCTCTTTGTATATTTTGGGGTGCAGTATCCTGGTGATAAGGTCAAGGTTTCGGAACGCAGGGTTACATGCTCGAGACCCAATTCCACCGAAAAACCATCGTGTAAGCGGGTCTGGGGCTCGTTAAATCCATTATGCCCAAAAGACATCCCGGTAATGTGGTGTGGAAGTTTGGAGATAGGGTTACCAACTCAGATGTTATTTCTTCTTACCACGACTCAAAAGTGCGAGTACTCCCAAAATAGCCCTAATGTTACTTTAAACATTAATATAACTAAACTAAATTACATTAATATAACTAAACTGAACTATACTTTGTAACCGAGAAAGCTGCGATTTCCATTTTTTAATTTATATAAATAATAGTCTCTAATAAACCAATAAGCTTCAGTAGAATATGTTTATCATATAATAATATCAAAATTAACAAATAAAAATTATTAAAACAATAAACATTAAAAATCTATAATAAGTTTAAAAAAGAATTATTTTGATTCGAAACTTTTCACATTTTTCGATTAGCTCTGGCTGTTAATGTTATCATTAACACTACCATAAAGGTTATCATCCATTATTGACAATTTTATCACCCTTACAGCAATAAAATGCGAATTCATTTGCTGCGAACCATAAAACTTCTAACTACTCATTTTCACTGAATCAAGACTCGTGAGATTCACTGTATCAAGACTCGTGAGAACACTGACTACCATAAACTATTCAGGATACTATGTGATGAGAATAATGTAACATATAGATTGCATTCAAAATGAAGGAAAAGAACTCATTACTATCAGAAAGAGGTTACTATTTAATAAACTTCATTTATATCGATTACTGATATTCCTCCTATGGTCGCATAGATTCAGTGTAATTATAATGTTACGTTTCTTAGCGTAGCGGGTTCGGATTGAATGGACTTAACTTGAGGACAGCACAAACAAATTTATTTACAGCTATTTACAGGATGACTTGATAAAGAAAAACTTCAGATAAACACAATCCAGCAATAATCAGTCATTTACAGCGTAAATGCAAGCCTTACGCACAATAAAAACAGACTGCAAAACAGCTATCGTATAGCCCAGTAAACAGTAAGTCACAGCGATCTCAGTAATACAACGTTAACAACAAACGTAAACACACCTCACTAATAACAAGCGAGAAAAATAATCCACTAGTCCAGCGAGATGCTTCTCTTCCGAGAGAAAAACTCTCAACTAACTGCCGGAGCTACGGCAATCCGTCCCTTATGCAGCGCGCCCAAAAGCACGGGAAGCAACGTAAGATCCAGCGGCTACCAGACAATTCCTTTCGCCAAACCAAACCGGCTGTCCATCGTCGCCAACTTCAGCTTACTTCCGCGGCGCTCGCCCGCTTGTAACAATAGTTTAACAGTAAGAACAAAAATAATTTTTATCCTTTTTAAACTCTCATAATAAACTTATCTCTAAAATTCACTCTTTTCTTTGGATATTTATGTATATATTCAATTTATAAGTATTCTTTTGAGATTCCTTATGTAGGATTTTAATAAGGAATTCGAATTATTGGGCCGAAATATTCTAGTTAGTAGAGTGTTGTTCTCGTATTATCTAGGTTGCGAATTCGAACCTTACCGGCTGAAGACTCTCCCCGTGTGTATGGTGGTTGACGAACTTAAAATCCGTCGGGATCACAAAGTCCTCCATGTCGAGAGTAATACCGCTGTTGGTACTGAGTTAGAGATGATCGTCCTCTGTTCCAGATCTAAATTACAATCTGTGACTGATAGCATGAATACAGTCCTCCAAGTAAAAAGGGTTTTTGACGTATGTGAACTAGAAGTCAGACTTCTTCCCTCGGGTGCCAAGGGATTCATACCCTCAGTAGCTACTTCACCCCTTTTTCCGTAATAAATGATAACAACTAATGTTTGGTGATTTCTTTCAAAAAAGAATTTTATTTGAATGTCAAAATGCTCCTCATATTCCTTGGGAAATAGAATTCTCTGACATAACTATGATTTAGTTAACCTAATTGACGAAACAGAAAATCAACAGCCATATCAAAAAATGATCGATAAAGGAGAAAACTTGAAGAGGGTGGAATTGAAAAGCAAAGCATTATCCCATATTCTGCTATATGTGTATGAAACATTCAGAAACAGATCCAAGAACAGATTAAATATCACCAATTATGAATTCTCATATTTTTCATTCTGTATCAATTTAAATGATTTCATAGAGATAGACATATTCTTAAAAAACCATGCCATGATTTTGAGGGAAGTTTTATAAAATTATAATTCAGGTATTTCAGAAATATAAGCATATATGCCTAGCAATTTTTGTGTTTTTATTTCACATTGGTTTCATGCTACTGTGAAAAGAATTTTTTCCCTCCACAGGGGATTTTCCCGTTTCAAGTTTTCTCATTTTGCAATAGTTCTATAGATAAAATAAATGGCTTAAAACATTTTCCTGTTCAATATTTAGGGTATGGCATATAAAAAGAGATCGTAATGCAGTGTGATTTCCTCTTTACTTGAGAATAATAACAATGAATTTACAATGAATTGCTTTTCTATAAACATATAAAAAACAGAAATTGTGTTCCTGAAATTTGGCATCATTTAACAAATAGAGAAATAGTTCAAAGAAAATGTTTCAGAACGATATGTACTATCCAGAAACAGCAACTCATTTTTAAAAAGGAATCCAACAATTACTTCCCTACAAAAAAAATTGCTATCAACAGGAACATTTTCTAAATGATATCAAAGAAAGTTAAAGAAACCAAGACAAAAAATATGTTTCTTTGAGATAATAGTTTTCATTCTAAACAAAAAAACGCAAGAATTTTTCTCACAATTTTTTTTGTTCAGAATAGTTTGGATTGTGTTTTGTTGTGTCACTTTTTTTATTCGCTTATTTTCGTTTTTACAAAATAAATGGGATTGTTGATAAATCATTCCACAAAAAAACTAATTCTTTTTATAATAATCATATCAATACAGAGAGAAATCAAATATTAAGAGATAAAACTATCCATAAAAGTATAGTTCATGTGTAATACAATAGAATTTATTTCCAAGTAAGCTGTAAATAAATAATAAATTTAATAATTTTAATAAAAATTTCTTTTTAAAATATATGTTTCATCCCTGGGAATTTTGCCTATCAAATTCTTTAATGACAAAAGTGAAAAAGATACAGGAAAGAGGAAAACAAATATTTGCTTTCAATTAAGAATTAAAATATTTATTGTTTCCAATTAATGAAATGTAAACAATCAGAGAAGAAATTAATTCACTGAAAAAATTGCTTTTTTGTTAAATTGCCTTATGTTAAACAAAATTATGTGAATTGAATATACAAAAGTAAACTTTAAAACACACAAAAAAACAGAACAAATAAATACAATGATATAATTTAAAAATTAAATTACAAAAAGAATGCTGCCAATTATTTCAATAACTTTTTTATTTCATAAATTGTTTTATTAATACTAGAGAGGACCTTTTGGCATTAAATCTTTTATCAAATTATGAACAAATCATGACAAAAAGCAAATTGGAAAAATAAAAATTAGGCTTTGCTTATTCTCACAATAAAATAAAGATATGACATTTTAAAAAAGGTTTAACAAGTACATTATTATTTAGAAAAGCTGAGTTTTAAAGGGGATGTAACATAATTATAAAAATACGAAAATTGATATCATTTAATATACAGAAATTAATATCATCTACACAGATTATCTATTCTAAATATCGTAAAGCATTACATTGAATGACAAAAAATGCAAAAATATTCTTTCAACTGTTTCGTTTTATCCAGTTAGAACTCAAGCTGTTCTTTCAAAAATAATTAAATCTTTTATTTTGCATTTATATCAGGTCGACATTAATCAGGAGAAAACACAGATGTGAAATTAATATAAGGTATGCAAATATGATAATACGTTTCTATAAAAAATAAAAATTTACTATTTCTGGGAATTTACACATGCAGGAATTTTTAAAATAGCATTTCATAATCATATTTCGAATACTTAAGTAGCAGAACGTATTTTTCGCAGAAATACTTTTTTCAAAAAATATAGCAATTATTATTATAACACGTTTAATCCAGCACTGAATTAATTTGATGCTTTCTCCGAAATATTTGCAATATTCTAACATACAGATAAAATATTCTGAAGAACTCTTAAGCTAGTATTCAATTAAATGGATATTTTCTACGAAAACAGTGCAATTTTCTGACATACAGACAAAATATTCAGTGGAACATTTTGTCTTTCTTCATAATTGATATCCTTGTTATTAAAGTATTAATGTAAATTGCATTTATTTAAAATCTTTTTTTTTGCTGGAAATAAAGCTGATAAGTTGCACATATAGCGAATAAAAATACTTTGCTATTACTTATACAAATAATATACTTGATACTTATCGTACTTTTAATTCGTAGATAATAGGTTAATTGCTCTTTATGTAGATCACTGTTCTCTAAAAAACAATATTATGGAAAGAAAATAATTAAAAAAATAAATCATTACATTTTATTAACTATACGTAAAGTCATGCAATAATTTAATCAAGTATATCCTAAATAATAAATCTTTATTTATCCATAATTATCATTTATTTTCAAGACACTTATTAAAATATTATATTGTCGAATCGATGATTGTTTAGAAAAAACTTATTCAAAATCTAATTTTTATTTTATATGTTAAGATTTTAATCCCTTTAAAAATGAGAATTTTTAAATACAAAATGAGTAAAATTAGAAATATGTGAATTTAGAAATGATATAACTTTATTCATTTATGTAGTATTAAAAGTAATAGTAATATAAAATACATAATGCTTTTTCCATAGCACAAATAAAATCAAACACCAACAAAGTAATTATTAAAAATTTACCCAAACGAAATGAAATAACCAGAAATAAGCACATTAAAAAAAGATATTAATATAAATTATTTTCGTAAAAACTATTTACACAAATAAATGAAATAACCTTCACATTCATAAAATTAATTTGTCTGTAAAAAAAATTCATAATTTCAATTTTCATTAAAATGCTTTTACAAAAAAGAAATTGCCTATTGTTGAAAAAATATTTTTGTAAGTAAATATTTTTTCAACGATCTCAAATTGATGCAAATTAAGATTGAAATCTATACAAACTACCTTTATCACGTTTTTCTAAAGAAGTTTCCTATTGATTCTATAAATAAAAATACAAATTTTCATTCTTATTCAATAATTTTAAAATGAAATATTACTCTTGACAAGTAATAATAGTTTCAAAAAGCTATAAATTAAAACATTTTAAAAAAAGTTTTTTAAATCCACAGAAATTGTGTGTGCAGTTTTGCTCTAATATATTGTATTATAGAAAAATATTGTATTACTATAACAATTATTTTCTGTTTTATTTTATTAATAACAGTTATGAATTGAAAGGTCTGAATAATGTGAACAAAGACACATGGCATTGGGAAAAAATATGTGTTTTTAAATTGCCTATTTCACTTTTTGCCTTTATCTTTACAAAGGAAACTTTTAACGTGAACGAAAGTTTCAGCCACAAAAAGTAATACAAAAGAAGGAAAAAGCTGCGAGGGATTTGAATAATTGAAGAAAAGAAAAAAAAATTCGAAAAGTGCCTGAAGAAAGTTTTTTTTTTCAGTCATTTCCTCAGGTTTTGTTAACGTTGCAAAGAATTAAACTCATTTCGTCTTCACGGACTTTTACAACTACATTCTTTAAGAAATAAAAGCTAGAGTAATTGTTATATTTTAGAAATCTTTGTCAGGCATACACATGCTAATAGTTTACTTTTAATATTTAAGTGTTTTAGTTTTAAAGTAATTAGTAATGTATGCCTTATTCATTATTCAGTATGGGAGACAAGGAAGTTTAGTAATATAGACATACTTTGTTGGAATGGAAAGAATCTCCATTATTATTTAAACAAAATATTGTAATTTAAGATTAATTAGAACCTAGAAAAGAATAAAGCCAGTGCGATAATTTAAATTACCTTATACGAGATGTATTAATTTATTTATAAAAATAAAAGATCTTAGATCGATATTTTATAAAAAAAGTTAAATATAAAGAAAAAGAGTGTACATCCTTTTTTCTTTCTATTAGAAGAAACATTTTATACCTCCTCGCAGAGATGGAATAAACAATATTTATTGAATTAATAACTTATAAATCAATTTTATATTTTTTGTTTCAGAAGGAGAAATTATTAAAATTCAAAGGCAGTTCTACAATTATCCTTAGTATTCTGTTTCTTATTGAATAATATTAGGAATTTTTGAGAAATTCTTAATAGACTTATTATAACTAATTTTGAAGTATAGAAATTAATTACATGTAGTAATGATAGGTTAACAATTTTAACTTACAAAAGGAGGTGATGAAATGCCATGCACAGGGATGAGGATAATCCTTTCTCTATCTTTTAAACAAAGTTATATTCTAATTTACAAGAAAAAGAATAATTAGAGCTAACAATGTATAAACATTTTTCGGTATTTAATTTTTTCGGTATTCGATATTAATATTTCGGTATTTAATTTAATTAGATAAATTTAGTAATTATGTGATTTTCGAAAATTTAATACCTCCGAGAAATACTTTAATGACGAAGTCACCACTGACCTTCAAAAATCTGTGGTGACTTGAGGTCTATCGCTTTTCCCTGTAAAGCGCAAACTCTCATAGACACACTCACACATTAGTCTTGCCGACTTTCCGGCTTGCCAGTAGCACGTCTTCCTCGTGTTCTGGGAATCCCGGGTTCGAATCCCGTTTAGTGCATGGTTGTTCTTCTGTGTACTATCTTTGAGATGTGTGACTGTGCCCCCCTGTAAAAAGGGGGGCTGTTCAAGCAAATGTGTTGAGTGTGTAGCTAAGTCATACTCTTGGCCCTAGTTGGTGCTACTTCGAAAAACAGACGCTCCTTTCGGCTTAAATATGCTGCTGTAACAGCAGGGGGCTTGTCCATAGGGAAGTGCCATAAGTTACAGCAACACATTAGTCTTTATTATTAGCAGAGACTCGAAATAAAAGCTTTTCACCATTAGGCGTACTAATAAATTTTTAATGTTTTATATAATAAATATCAAAATAAATCAAGTAAAAAATAAATTAATAAATGTCATCCAGTACTTGCATGTTAAAAGTAATTGATACTTCAAAATTATTGGGAAAAAAAGAAAACACCTCCTAATAAACTATATAATCTTTGATTAAAAGAATATTCTTTCGAAAATTGAAGGGAAAAAAGGGACGTGATCTTCTCCTAGATACAATATATTAAAGAATCAGCTCTTAAATTATTTCAAAGCAAAATGCCATTTTAAAAGGAAAAAAACCCATTGCAGTGATTTACTCACTTTGATACATATTTCGCTCGAGGCAACAGATATTCATTTAGCTGTTAAGGCTTGTTCTTTACAGTTTTTCGAACGAAGAAAAGAAACTTAATGCAACTTAATAACAACATACATTTGTTTTTAAAAAAAGACAGCAACGGTACCCATTTATTCATGCATCATTTGACAATATTTTCAACACGAGCATAAATAAGTTTCATGCAGCAGATATCTATCTTGCTTTCGAAAGTGTGTTTGCGATGATGTATGAAGTCCATTTTTAAAATCAATTCCGGTAAATTTATTCTTCGTTTTTGGTCTTGAAATAACATTTCCTTGTTTTTATTTGTAAAACGTTTCAAATGATAAAGTCTTTAGGAGATTTCTGACATTAAAATGCCAATGAGTATACATTCATTGAGCACTGTCGATTATACCCTTTTAAATATGCGGAAGTGGTCTTCTCAAAGCTTTCTCGCAATAAAATTATTTCAAGAATGCCTTACGAAGAATGGGCATAAAATAGTGATGAAATATTAGCATTTGACGTAAAATTAGCATTTTTACTGAATTTGTCATGTAATTATTGAGCAGTTGTTTGGCAATTTATCCCTGCTGTGAAGCTAATAGTATCCGAAAATCAAAATTGTATTTAAATGCGTTTTTCTCACCTAACTGAAACAAACATTTGACCTAAAACTACATTTGTAGTCACAAAATCCTACACATAATTTCATGCATCTCAATAATTCTGTTTTTGAGTTATTACATTTATATGTTTCTAAAGTAGCACGTCTTCCTCGAGTTCTGGGAGTCCCGGTTCGGGCATGGTTGTTCTTCTGCGTACTATCTGTGAAATGTGTGACTGTGTCCCCCTGTAAAAAGGGGGCACAGTCGGGGTAAAGGGGCTTTGCAAGCAAATGTGGTGAGTGTAGCTAAGTCGTACTCTTGGCCCTAGTTGGCGCTGCTTCAAAAAACAAGAGACGCTCCTTTCGGCTGAAATCTGCTGAAGTATCCGCGGGGAGCTTGCCTATAGGCAGGTGCCATTAGTAACAACAATAACAACATATGTTTCTAAAGGTTCAGATCGACAGAAAATCTCCCTCTTATTGAATTTGACAATAAATCTTATTTTAGTGTTATGAATTTTATGTATCTAGATCATTTCATTTTTCATTTATTATGTTAACTCATATTCACAGAACCGGAAAGCGCAAAATTTGATAAAAATCTATACATTCGGTTGAAGCATTGCATATCAATTTTTATCTATTTCTCAAAGCGTTTTTGAGTTATCTCTGTCAGATACAGAATCCCCCATGGAGGCACCTTGTAGTTGGGAATGAGATGCTTCTGGTATGATGGTTGGATCTCTTTAAACTTGGTGGGTAAACTAATAGGTGGAGGTTGGAATCCTCCCAACGATGACGGAAGGTACTTCCTACGGGGAGGGTTATACCGTGACCTGTGATGGTCATTAGAACTCAACTACAGTTTTCACCAGTGTTGCTGTTGCAGCTATTCGGTCATTTAATTTTATGTTTAATCCGTGTGCCTTCGTGGCAGGTCGGAGAGTCTGTCTATGACTTGTCAAATATAGAGAGACATTTTTTCTAAATGTATTTTTCGGATTATGGGAGGAGTGAAACTTGGCGATTTGTCAAATCTTTGCGTTCGGATTTTTTGACGATTACCATACTTTCTTTATACTACGTATACGAGAAAATAAAAAAAATCGGTGTATTATTTTTATTGAATTTTCATAAATATATAGATTATAGTTACATAAAATGTATTTATATCTTGTAATTTTATACTGTTTAGAATGGAGAATGATACTGTTTATTTTTTGTGTAATTCAGAATACGAATAACAGTTGAAGTTACATAACTAGGAAAGTTAAAAAATAGAGGAATCGAAATTGTACACTTTTATATACATAACATAACGCTTCTGTTTGTATACGTTACACATGAAAAAATTAAAAAATACCAAATTCTCTTTGTATATGTCACACATGAAAAGATAAAAAAATTACCATATTCTCTTTGTAAACTTCAGACATGAAAAGATTTTAAAAATTACACTAATCTGAATGCATAAATCAACATTATATTTTTCACAACTGATTTGTATTCTATTTATATGAGTCACACAAGAAGAAATAAAAAATTGCCGTATTTTAATTACATACTTCGTCGTTGAACAGTCACCACTGAATCATATTTTCTTTGTATTGTATACGTCACCATTGAATCGTACTTTCTTTGTATATGTCACAAGCAAAAAGATCTATTTTTTGGAGCAATCGAAAAATGTCATTTTTGATTAAAGAAGGTTAAATAATAAAATATTCTGCATTTCGATGAAAGGCTGGATAAATTTCTTTTAAAGATTTTGTTTTTAGAATCTGTTTGGAATAATAATCAAATTTTATTTGACCAGTTTTGTTTGTTTTTTATTCCCCATAGTATAGATCTGTAAAATTTGTATTAAGTTTTAAAGTAAAGATTAGATATTCAGCTCACAACTTTATCACTGGGAGCTGAAAAAAATAATAAAATGCTATGGGATTATAGATTTAAAAAAGCAGAAAATTAAACTTGCTGGTATCTGCAGGGAAACAAATAGAATTGAACACATTGTTAAAACAGCCAGATAATAGAAATTAGCTAATTAGAACACAAATAAGAAGAATTTAATGCAAATATAGCTAATTAAGAGGTGGATAAAGGATAAAAAAATAAACAAGCAATTTCCCCGTTTTTTTCGCAATGAATTCAAATTCGCATTTTTTTTGTCCAGCTTTCTCTTGCAGTTGTTTCAAATTGGTGTTTTTTAGTGATAAAGGAATTTAATTATAAAATGAGATTTAAACTAAAGAATTAATTCTAAAAAAAAGAAATGTAGAAACACAAACCCACGTAAAGATGGTTTAAGGAAATCTAATGAATAAATATATATTTGATATATTTGCATTAATCATTGCATTTATAACACATTTTAAATTGAAAGATATATTCAGCAATAATTGATTAAAAAAAGAAATTTTTATTTTCTCGAATACACATTATGCAAATACGAGATATATGCATAATTAGTGCATTGTTATCGTCAAAATATTAGCCCAGGATTAGCAAGAAATAAGTAACCCACTTCAGAGGGCTGTAAAATGCGTTTTATTGATCCAATTGACATAAAATTTGAATTACAAATTATTGAGATAGTGCGCTTTACATTATTAATTTAAAAATTAGTACAAAAATTCGCAGTTAGGTGGCGTTGTAATACCCATAAAACCATTTAATATGGTTTATAATTGATAAATAAAATATAAAGTATTTCCCGATATGTCCTCCTTTAGTTTCAACTATTGTTGTTGCATGCTCCATTAGCAGTGCTAGACCTGCTCCATGACTGGATGGGGACAGATTTCAGTTTCTAATTTACCTACGAGATTAATTACTTTCAGTTTATTCTGAAAGTGTATTATTTTATTTCAGTTTTCAAACAAAGGTCGTTGCTAAAATGTGTTTGACTTTCTGATAAGAGGGCCAGTATTCCAAGTGGGTTATAGAGTTAGGATATGGTTAACTTAACATATTGTTTGGATAGACATGCTCTTTTATAGACAAATTACTCTTTGTCTGATTAGTATGTCATTTCCCAGTTTTTGTTTGTATAAAATCCCGTTTGGTTAACTAAAATTTTGGTATATTCATTCTGGAAGTCTAAAATTTTGATTGCGTTCGGATTCTACTTGTGTAAATCATATCACAGATTTTCGATAGCTTAATTAGTTAATCCTTTAACGCTGTAATGGTTTTTAAGTTTCGAGAGGCATTTACTATATCATCTTTACAAGCATCTAAATAGGATTTTAGATGCTTTTTTGGTGCTCTCAGTTTTCATCTTTAACTATCCGTATTGAAACCCCAGTTGAATAAAGAGGAGATCAAAAAGGGTTCCGTAAGTGATAGATTATAATTTGTAAATAAGTGGCTCTTTTTTTTCATTTGTTTTTCAAAGGACTCTAAGTGAATCTCTTGGGAGGGATATAAGAGATCTAAAAACATTTTCGAACAAAATATAAGTTATTTTAACACTGCTAGAATAATGTGATGTTTATAAGTTACAGCATTGCAGAAACATCTGTGTTTATTTTTTCTGTCTAATAAATAAGAACTATTTTAATAGTTATTGCTGACGAAGAAGCTTTTAAAACAACTTTAAGTTTGGTAGATTTATTATCTGACTTATACACCAATATGAACCAGTATACAATTCATTTCAGATGTATCAAATCTTCTATTTTCATCAAAAACTGTTGATAAAGTTTTCCCATGACTGGATATTTATTACGACTCTAATATTGGAATTTGTATAATGAATCCGTTTTCATATCGATATAGATTTCTTTAAAATCACTTACTGACCTTCAGAAAAAAATTAATTTCCCTTATACTAATTTACAAGAAGTATATCACATTATTACAGTGAAATCCAAGCTATTTTTATTGTTTCATAAAAAACTTATTCTCATGATTTTTATTCGACTGAAAGTTAAATAATAAGGATTCTATTTTATATGCGTGCAATTTACAAGACGAATAGAAAAACAAGTTAAATTTAGATAAATCCTACATTTACATTTTAAATAACTTTATGATATCTTTGGGCAGGTCTCTGTTAGAAATTTCAAATACACAGTGAACATAATAATGTAAGACAAGAGAAATAACATAGCTTTAACGCTACGGCTTTAGTTTTATAGATTCTAGGACATGAAGCTATATCTACACAGTTTGAAGGAAATTAAATATAAGAAATATCAGTTGGTAGCCAAAGTTAGCTCAAGGTGAAATAAAATAGTTTCATCGAAAGAAAAATTTTCACTGGCCTTTTAAAACCTTTTTCTTATTACTTTATAATATTAAATATACAAAAATATAGCATTTTTTTTTTAAATTATTACCAGAAACACAGGAAAGAGAACATTTACCAAGTGTTATGTGTTAAGCACATTTTGATTGTTATCTTCAAAAAAACACAAAAAAATTTAAAATGCTGCTCCCACAAAAATCAAAATAATGTCGAAATATTGAAAACAGCTTTCCGAATACAACCTCTGCAGTCAGATATTCTATCAATTACAGTGAGAACAGTGTTTTATCTCCATTACTTTCACGTTTTGAAAGTATTATGCGATTAGTATAATCCCACTATTTCAGCACGGAAGAGAAAACATCGACTGAACTCCCGGGTGGAATTTATAAACAGCACCACACTTCCGCTCATGGTGGAGGGAAAAGACGATAAATTTCTTTTCCTTCCCAAAGAACCTATTTCTATGTTTTATACCGGTTTTAAATTTTTCCCAAGGAAATCCAATGTAAAATTGAACTTTAATAGAATAAAAATGAGGTAACACTAAATCTCAGATTTCGAGGGATTTATTTTTATTTTCGGAATTGATCTGACAATTTTACATCCATAAAAATAAATATAATGTAAAATAAAGCAAAAGATTAAAAACTTTTCAAAAAGTGAAGTGTTATTCAGTGAAAGTCAAATAAATATCAGAAATACTTTAAATATGCTCGTCTTAAATAATACTTACACAGTTGTAACGGTACTTTTAACTTCTGAGTAAACAAAAAAATAATAATATTAAAGATTAAGAAATGTTTGTGGGGGGTATCTCTACTGGAAGGGTCATTTTAGTTAGAGATTCAAAAATTAGCACAGATATACTTTGTAAGATTGGAATGTGTTCTTCTTGAGCAACTTAAAAAAAAGTTTTAATGAAACATTTACATAATCTAAATTTTTGCATTTATATAAAAGAATCTAAATGTTTCAATTGTATGTTATATTCACTTTTTCAAATGCGTAACAAAAATTAAAACAATATTTGAAGAGTTTTTTCAATATTATTTTTACTATGGATAATTTAAGGGATGAAAAGCTTGTAAAATAATTTTAAAATTTCAAAGGCTTAGAGTAAGTAATAATAGAAATGAGAGTGCTTTCGAACAAATATGGAGCACATGGAAAGGTTTTCATTACTATTATTTACGCTATTAAATATTATATTATTATAAATAAATTTAAAAAAGGGTTTATAATTTTGAGTGTTTTATCTTATAGTGTTGCTCTTAATGTCTGTAAAATTTCGAATTTCTAAGGTGAAAATTAAGAAAAAAAATATTATTTTAAAGGTCCCTAGTCGCCAGTAATTAAAATTGTGCGTACGTTTCACAGCACATATTAAATAATTGTACTTAAGGATACTGAATACACATGATATTTCAATAAATAAATCTAATTAATTATGATTATTTTTTATTTAAAAAAATCATTACATATTCTTTAAATCCTTTCTTGGCCCAAAGAGTGCCTGTAGTTTCATAAAAACACAACTCAAATAACACGAGT
The DNA here is from genome assembly GCA_026289955.1 of Argiope argentata. Taxonomy (NCBI): domain Eukaryota; kingdom Metazoa; phylum Arthropoda; class Arachnida; order Araneae; family Araneidae; genus Argiope; species Argiope argentata. The sequence goes on from JAOUZG010052814.1 coordinate 1,991,750, forward strand.
CGAGGTTCATAGGGAAAACCAGTTTCTTCATTATTTGACACTTTCCTTGGTATTTCTTAAATTAGGATAAGAATATATATATATATATATATATATATATATA
>JAOUZG010052814.1:1991952-2022552 GCA_026289955.1 Argiope argentata
ATCAGTGTTACAAGAGATTTTTGAAGAGTAAATATTTAATTTAACATCCTATTTCTTCCTATTTCTATGCAATTTGGAATTTTTATCACATCTTGTAATGGTTCAGCTTTTAAGAAACTAAAATTTAAGTATATAATGCTAACCCCAATTACAATTCTGTGAAAATTGTTAACTATTTATGTAAGAATGCAATTCAATTTTGCTAATCTGAAGAATATTTCTGATATTTTTATCGGATACTTATCTTGGTATCCAGCAGAGAGGTTATTTCTTTTCCATTTCATATAAAACATAATTTTTATACAGCTACACTGCAATACTTTGATTTTTGAGATTTCATCATAATGGTAAAATAAGATATTTTGATAAATTGAAATTATTTATGTAATACATTATTATCATGATAATGTATTACATAATAATTATTAAGAAATTTGTTTCAATCATCAAAATACAGAAGGAAAAAATGCTACAATACGAAATCATCTATGAAAATATGGTTTTATATAATTTTAACAAGATTTTTAAGCCAATCGAGATCAATAATTTTCTAAATACATAGGGAAATCGTTTTTAATATTTAATTGTTCCTGCTTTTTACGGAAGCGAACAAATATAACAAAAAATGTTTACTTTTATTTGAAATTAACATAATAGAAATCGGATACAAATTGATTATTATTATAGACTACAAAAATATTTTGTCGATGAATTTAAATTTACTTTTGGTAACGGATTGTCTTTGTAGAAATTTAGTCATTAGCAAATTAGGCATCTAAGTTCAGCCTGAGAAATGGTGAAAATACATAAAGACCTAGTATCCTGTTTTCAACAACGTTTTTGTGTAAGAATACTACAGACAAATTGTTAGATAAAGAAAATAAACAAAGATTTGTCTTAAATTCTTTCAGAATTTTCATCTTTTTATTGGGATAAACCTCTTCGGTGTTTATTTTCTCCTTCTCCAGCTGAAAGATGATGATAATACTGATGCCAAAAAACATGAGAATAAAGAAGCTTCTCATGAATTATGCATTTATTGAGAACAATTTCTGGTCCTATCAAACCAAATTGAAGTGTTTTAGCACTTGCTTATTTTGCGCTTCTTCACAATGCATTACGTAGCATTTTCCCAGCCAAAAAGAAAAAAAAATGCATAATCTGTTGCTATGGCATAAGAATATTTCTCATACATAGGCACGTTATTTTTCAATATAATTCTAGGAAGAAGAAATATGCTGGCAGAAATCAAGTAACCTATTTCATTGGTTTGTGAATGGTAGAATCAAAAGAAACAACAATTAAAAATACTTTTGTATAAGAATGATATATAAGCTTTTGAATAATGTATAATTTTTTATAAAAAATGGGAAACAAAGAAAAATACCAGGAATATTTAAAAAGATGTCAAATAAGATTTAATACAAAAAACAATGAATATTTTGAGATAGTCTAAAATAATAGTTTAAATTATCACATGTTATAATATTTATTTTATAAAATTTTCTCATTAAGATAAATAATTAAATATTTTAGAAAAAATAAGAAACATTAGAAATTATGGGATCCCTACGCTAATAAGGTTAGGATTAACAAGTTTTCGGCAGATTATTTCAAACAATTGTGTTCATTTTCTTAATGTTTTCTTAATATCGCTAATTTAAACATCGCTAATTAATCGATTTTTTGGCAAATTTTATACGCCATTGGGGTAACGCAATACAAATTACAAATTTAATTTTTTATTTTGTATTATTTTAATTCGAAAGTACTTCAAAATGAATTGGAAAAATCAATCAATTAACAATATTTGAATTTAAATGCATCAAACATTGCGAAAATAAACAGAATCGTTTAAAATAATCGGCCGAAAACATGTTAAGCCTAACCGCATTGGCGTTGGGAAAAAAATTAACTGAATTCGTTCTTTATTTGGTGGCGGGGGAATGAAGATTTTTGGCGAAAAAGTTGGCTTTTAATTAATTAATACAAATTTAATGAATTAATATTTCAAAAAACTGTATTAGTATCAAATGTCATCTACTACAAGTTTTTAAAAATTTACTTGAACTTCACTTGATGAATAAACAGTATTTTATTAAAGATTGAAAATTTGTACAAGATATAGGGAGAGTGTGAGCTAATAGTAGGAATTGAAAAACGAAACTGAGACATGAATAATTGCTGAAACTTACTTATTACTTATGAGTCACAACTCCTTTGTTTCTACATTTCTTATGCGATAAAGGAATTCATTCAGGAAACAAAACATTCTACTAAAAATATTTTTAAATGTATAAATAAGATTCATGGTCTTATTTACTGTTATGAATACATCTCAACTAGCCAACGAAGCGCGCCATTTATTGACTTCTCTAACCAAGAGACGTAATAAAAAATGAAAAAAATATTATTCTAAGCTAAAACGAAACAAAAAAATCCCGGTTTGAAAGCAGTTTTCCACTGTCAAAGCACTGAGAAAATAAACGGGATGAAATATGAAATCATGGATGAAAAAATTTAAATTCCGTGAAATCAGTTTCGAAAAGGGGGATTCCTGGGTATCATCGTCGAAGGGCTTTTCGTCCCACTGTCATGAAATTTAGATTTATATTTCCCGCTATTCGTTCAATCCAATGAATTCTGTCTCTTCCCCCAGAAAACTTCAAACTTTTCGTAGTTTCCTTACTTACTTCCTAAATTTCCTTCAGATTCCGTATTTGCATTTTATGAAAGAACTATTCAAAAACGGTTTCATTTATTGTAACGGCTTTCCCCTCTTTTTCTTGGGGATCTCCGTAAAGTTATCAAAAAAGATTACCCAAATATTTTTTTTTCCTTTAAAGAACGTTACGAGGGAATATTCTCTCATTTCAAGAGAATTGCTCAGGATTATTTCAAAGTCATCCGGTTTCTTATCCCTTTTCATGAGTACTGTGTTTGTTTTGAATAAAAAAATGTAAGAAAATAGAGCTTTGTTAAAATTAACTTTATTTTTTTTCTCTGATGTTCAATAAACTTTTTGAAAATAACTATAGTTAAAAAGGAATAATTTTGGGTATTTGTTAACCCTTTGTACATATTATTCGTGCTTAAAGTTATTGGCGATTAAATTATTTCCAATTACTTTTTTAAAAGCCAAACGATAACGATAATTCTTCTTTATAATCAAAATACAAAAATATTATTTCAAACAGTTTCGTATTAGTGATTCCTATAGAGTATTTTAGAGATACAAAAATATTTTTAACATATTTAAATCAAGCAGTAAATCTGTTTTTGTGTGCAAATAAAGTTACTCGTGTGGATATATGAATAGTATTCTAAAACGCATTTTCGTTCTGTTAAGAAGACCGAAAGTAGACCATTTCTAAAAAGAAAATCAAAGGTTATATATTTTTACTATATGAATCATTTTCTATTTAATTATAAAATTCTTTATAATATTCAATTAATAAACATTATTTTTACCATCTAGTTCACCGAGAATCCACCGAGATTAATTTCGAAGAAATCTCTCATGCATAATTCGATGTTTACATATTTTATCAACTAATGCTTAACGATAGATATTAAAACATGTCATATTAATAGTTTATAAATGTTTCTCCTTGATACCAGCACGAACATTTTTAACGGAGTCAAATCAAATGATATTATAGCATTATGTTATTCTTCGAGGATAGTAGATATTCAGAGAATGTAAGTGACAAGTAATGTATTCGTTAAAAGTTAGTGTATATGACTAACCAGATTTATTTATCAGGTTATTCATGTGATTATATAGATCCTAGCCATAAGGTTATTTTTATCCAAAGCCTTAAACAATGGAAAAAATATGCTATTAAATATTTAACGAAACATTTATAGATGGTTTGAATTTCATCTCAGCAACGTTTATCGTTGAAATTTTGAAAAATGTATTTTTAATAACTGTCACATTTTAGACGAAATCCGCATGGAAATTAAATTGGTATTATTATATCATTAAAAATCATTGTGTATTTGAGAATTTATTGGCATTGTGCAGAAAGGCAGAATACCAAATTTGTCTCAGATATACTTAGAAGAATGTACTCGAGGAAGCGATTTTATTGAATTTTTTAATTAGAACTTTACAAAATTAAAAATTAAAAATTAATTAATTAAAATTAACCTAATTAATAATGCATATATTAATACATAAAACATTTACGTCATTTTACAATGATTAAAAATTGCCTTCCCAACGTTGTCAACTTCATTTCTATAGAAATTTTTCAAGAAAGGCGAGAATTTTTAAAGATTATTTTTTTGCATCATTTCTAGCACTTTTTATTGCTGTCTTGAAATTCTTAACGTTTTTATTGTTATACCAGGTATTTAATTAAGATTTATTTAGTCTTAATGAAAGATGCTGATCAATACCTAAGTGTGTTTCAGGATTTAAAAAATGAGACTTACGGTTATCGTTAATTAGATGACATATTAAACGTTTTCAATACCATTAGTATCTTTTTGATATTCATTCCTTAAGGTTGTATAAAAATAAACACAACGGGTTTTGCCTTTTTAAATAATACATCATTAATATTTTTCACAATTTTTTACTTAGAAAAAATTTGTTTGTTTAATGATAAAATTAAGCTTACAAAATTAAGTTAAAATTAAATACAGCTGATATTTTAAGTGAATCAATTGGTTGCCAAATATGGATAATATAATAATAAGCATCAATGTATGCTCGATATCATGTTTTAAGGCAATTATTTTAATTTCATCGTTAGACATAGCTAAAAAAATTATGATGTGCAAAACAATATTGTTTATTTCCATATATGTGATCATAAAAATTTAATTATTTATCACATTTTTCCATCGTAGTCATATTTTTCTTTAACTATTTTACGGAGCAATTATTCTAGAAATTAATTTTAAAGACATTGCATCTAGATCGCTGTTCAAAGGAAAATAAAATATCAAACGAGGCATGTTTAGCTATCAAATCTCAATCTACAATATCAGATTTTTTTTTTCTTTTTGCATTTTTACCGACTGAAAAGAAAAAGAATTACTGGAGGGAAAAAACTTACAATTTGAAGTATATTAAAACTTTTCTGACTGCCAAGGAAAAATACAAAATAAAAGTCACATAACGAAACTTCGACAATTTAAAAGAATAATACCAAAAACTCCAACATTAAAACTTGTGCAGCTAATATTTTCATTTTTGATGTGTGCTTTATAGCTGTGTAAAACTTTTTCATCTGACAGCTTCAACGATATGTTCTTTTTTTAATAAAAGAAAAAAGTATATATTTTTTTCTTAAAAAAGGATTCTTAACATTTTTGTGTTTTTTAAAACATTGATCAATAACATGAAATTATGCGTGAAATAATTTCTTGATTCCTATTTATTTTTTATATGGAATAAAAATATTTGACATTGTTAAAAAATTAAATAACATCTTACATAAAGTACTAAGATATTTTGTTACATTTTAAAAATCTGAAATTTTTCTTCATAAATGCATCTATAAATGTATCGTTCCTGGGTTCTCATATATGGTAAATTAAATTCGCAAGAAATGGATGCTAATATTTTAAATAATTCTTGGTAGATCAAGAAATATTTAGTAATTTTGCTATAAGTAAAGAAATTGGAAAAAAAAACTTTACTTTGAAATAAAGTTAGTTAAATTTTAAACAAATTAATTAACTATTTTCTTTATATAGATAAATAGAAAAAAATCTAAATTGCTAATCAAGCCTGAAAAACCAAAAATCAATTTTTAAGAAATTTTTGATTAAAAAGCAAAATGCAAGAGCTGTTTCATGAATATATTCTTAGTTTAAATATATTAGCAAGATTACCTTAATAGATTAAATACAATCAGGTAATGGCAACATTTAACAATAGGTGATACAAAAAAAATTAAAAAAAATTCTTTCTTTTTATATGGGAGATCTATTTTTACAGATGAAATCTGCATCTGCCGATGCTGAAAAGCAGATTCTTATTGAATTAAGAAAGCCCACTTATAATATGTTTTTCAAGCTGTAATATGATTTTTATTTCAAATTAAAAAATAAGTTGACATTTTACTCAGTAACTTACAAAGCATATAATAGAACAAAAACTAACTTTATATCATTTAGAACATTACGAACACTTTTAGGATTATACGAATGAAAATTTACACTATTTTCACGTGAAGAATGTATAAAATTAGAGGTTCTTATATTCTTTAAATTTATGAATAAAAATAATTAAATTTATTAATAAAAACATTTCAAAAATTCCTAAGAAAGTTTATAATAATAGCATGATAAAAAATATATATTTGAAAATTTCTTAAGTCAAAACTTCAAAATATTAAAAGAAAATTGAGACTTTGTAAAATATGAGAAGGCAAAAGTCTATTACCATCATTTCTTTTAGATTCTTTTTTTCTTCTGAAATTGTTAAAGACGATAAAATAAGCCCACTTTTTAAAGATTTGCCATATTTATTTTTTATATAAAAATTCAAATTTTTTGAAGCTTTTACCTCAAGTCTTATCTCGTCTATAGATTAAATTTTCTCGTATGAAATAGCGCATAACTATATTTCCAGTGCGATTAAATAATTTTTTGTCCTTTCTCACATAAATATCCAATTCATAGAGTTCTTTCTATAAATGGGCAGCAGTATTTCAAATATTTTTTGTGTGTATGTAAGAAAGCAAAAATATATAATTCTAAGACGTTTAAAAATTAAAATTGAGCTTGCTTCTTTTTCCTTGTTTGATAAGATATTTTCAAAAGCTGCTGACTTAATAATAATATTGAATAATTGGTAAGAAAAATAGTATTAGTAATCTAGTAAAGTCAATCAACTTTATTAAATATTTTTTAAAGATGCCATATTAGTTTTATAATATTATCTGAAATTATTCTTCTGAAATAATATTACATTATTAGATTGCGGATAATATGTTATTGCAACGGATTATTAAAAAGTAGTAAAATTGATGAAAATGAAAAATAATCTTTTTATTACTGCAGAGCTCCGATATCGGCTAGGATACCAACTATTGGCGCCATGACAAGCAGCAAAAATATTTTAAATCATAAAAGGATGATTTCTTTCATTTACCACGAATTTAACTGGCAACGAAAATTGCAGATAGGCTTATAGTTAAAAACTTCGTTTTGTAAAATAAAAACTATAAACTGTTTTATTTTTCATTCTGACTGGATTATTTTACTTTACATAAAATTTTTCCTTTTCTCGCTTTGTAATAGTAATTTCTGCGTTGTCACAGTTTTTCTGCTTCTGTAACCTTGTAAATAAATGAAACTTCCGTGATGTTGCCAAATGACTGTTAATAAATTATATCTGATTTTCGTCTGTTAAGGGTATTATATATGGGATGATGTAAATGATTAACGTATGGAAGTTAATTTTGAAGCATTGAGTTGTTTTTTATTAGCATTATTTTACTTCCAAAATATTAATATTAATTTTTAATTTAATTCATTAAGTTTTAATGAGATAATTATAACTTTATTGGCAAAGAAGTAATGCAAATAATTTCTTAAAACTTAAAGAGGCAAATTGCAAAGATCTAAGATTTTTATAATTCACGTTCAAGATTTGTAACAGATGGCTTTAAAGAATTCGAAATTGTCAATAGAACTTACTGCAGAGAATTCTATTTACAAATTGAATTCGACAGAGCTCACTGCAGTAAGAGGCGGTCTCGGATAATTTAAAGATATTTATTTCCCTTCATTTAACCGTCAGAAGAACTATTCGGAGTGCTATAATAAGCCTGCCTTAAGAGCCAACTCTGCAGAAGAATTTCTCTCGGTCCTCTTTGTGAATCCAGCATAATCCGTCAATATGTCAGCCAGAACCATTCCTCTAGCATTTGGCAGCAGAAGATATCCGGCCTCTTTCTATACTGCAGGTCAAAGTTAGAACATCTGTCAAGAAATTAATGAAGAATTATTCCTCCCACACAAAAGGTGTCTACCTTCATTTCGGAAAATTTTACCCTTACCGGAGTAGTGCACATAAATTGTGCAATACTATATGAAATGAAAACAATATTTAATAATTTTATTGAATAGTAAATGATATAATATAATATCTCACAATATTATATAATATTGTGCAACAGGATGTGGTATTTGGGAAATAATAACTTAAATGCCATAAATAACCACCATCGTTTATTTTGTTTGTATCAAAACAGAACTTTAACAACAATCAATATTCTCTTTAATGGATCTCTTTGATTGATTTCTTTTACCTTATATAAAAAGTTTTTATTCTCTTTTAAAGCTTTATATCTGTGCAAACGATTATTTTTTAATATAAAATAGAATATTTGTGACACTTAGAATTAGACATTGGCATTAGACAACTCTTAGATACTTTGTGACACTTTTAAAATGTAACCATGCGCCTTCTTAACGAACCATGTGGCTCCATATACCCTACTGTTGGCGCTGCATAATCAGAAATCGCCAGTAAACTCAATCAAACTCAAACTTTAATGGATCTCTAAATTTAAAAATGAAAATTATGCAGTTTCTCCTAATTCTACCTGTAATTCTAACAAGATAATACGTTATATCTGACTTTCCACATAAGAAATCTGCAGTGTTTAAAAAATGAATAAAGAAGGAAAAAGCTTTTATTACTGGCTAAAAACTATTGGTGATAAAAAATGCAACGTGGATTTGGATTTTTCTTAACAATTTTAAATGCTTTTTATATAATCATTTTTTGAGAATGTGTCTTTAAAATGTCACATTTTTATTATCCATGTTCATTTTTTAATTTATTCTTTATGCCCATAAACGTCAAATGATTTCCAATAAACGTCACCTTAAAATGGCCTTTTTTCTTACTTTTAAACTTTTTTTGAAGAATTCATTGAAATTTATTGGAAAAAATAACGCCGCTGACATTATAAAAATTGGAATGAATGACAGAAAAGGATTCATGAATTATGTAACTTTTGTATAAAACAGAGTCATAAAGTTTGAAATGTGTAGAGAAAATTTATTTAAAACTTATTATGATGTATATTATTCATATTTCTTTATCAGCTTAAAAATTAAACATAAAAAGAAATAAAGTAATAAAAAAATTAAAAAATTAATCTCAAATATGAAAGCATGTATCAGAGATTTTTTTTTCCTGTTATATGTTTCGAATTTGTAATTATATAATTCTCTAATTTTTTTTTCACTCAGTTAATGTGTAATTGAATTTTAAAATTTTATTCACTTGCATTTTTTGATTAGTATATTCAGTTTTCATACTTTTCAATCTTATTTATCAGTTAATAAATTCTTTTTAGAAAAGCTTAATTCTATATCTATAATGTCATCTATGAGGAGTTTAAGAAAAAAGAATTTCATAATATTTAAAATGATGTGTTACGGTTAAAAGAATGAAAAAGAAAAAGAACTAAAAGCAATTTTAATTTTTAATAAATAAATGAAATCGCATATTTAAATTTTCATTCGATTAATTTTGCATTTAAGTTTATTTAAATAACATTTTTTCAATTTCAGCAATTTATTTACCAACACTTATAAGTTAATAACAAGTTATCATCAAGCAATTTGTCTATACTGCCAACTCCAGTTGTTACTTGTTATAATCTTCAATCAGATAAAAATGCCTTTCCTAAAATAAATTAACTTATACTGTATGATCATGATTTTTTTTAAATGAAATTATTTTCATTTCTTTCCTATACCAGCTATACGACTTTCAATTTATACTGATCTGCTTTCGTATTAATAATAGAAAAAATTAAAATAGAATTGCTATGGTACTTTTTTAGAATAAAGCAACAAGGTTAAATAAGTCTTTAATTATCAGTATGTATTTTTTGTTGCTATTATTTCAAGATAATTTTTATGAACATACATTTAATGAGATCCTATATGACTTTAGAGTTCTATTTTAAGATTATTGATGTAAATGAATGTTAGTGTTTAATTTAAATCTGCTTGTAGTTAGAGCCATAAAATTATTTCCCACAGTATCTTTAAAAAAAATATCGAATTTTACTGATCAAGTTTTTTGCTTGAACTGCTGAGAACCCGTATAATACAGATATTGAATTGCAATGAAGTAAGTATATCAATGAAAACAGGCTCGATAAGGATTTGAGTAAGTTTACTTTAATTGTAAGTACCTTCCAGCTATCAGATAAAGAAAATGTTAATATTAAAATCTAGTCCATAAATAAAAAAGTAAAATATTATAAGAAAGCAATATAAAGTTCCAAATCTAGACCATAAATAAACAAGTAAAAAACTATAAGAACACAAATATAAAGTTCCAAATCTAGTGCATAAGTAAACGAGTAAAAAAATTATAAGAAAACAATTATAAAATTCCGCTAATTTTTAAAAGTATTATGTCCAAGATCGTTATAGAAAAAGAAGCTTTATTCATGCATATATTGAAACCATTCTAACTGTCCTATTTTGTTGAAACTTGGTTTAAGCGTCTCATTTTCATTCCGAAGGGCGCTCCCCGGATGGTCATTCTGCTGGTTAATTATTTTAGCAGAAAGTCATATAAAATTACTTTTAATGTTTTTGTTGTTACTAAACCCAGATGGCCCAACAGTTCTAGACCATTTCCATAAAACCCAATGTTTTCAAAAAGTCCATAAATAGAACTGAGTCTTTGAGTACGTCATGCTTTGTAAAATTTAGACAATTTAAAATGTGAGCGGGAGAAGCTGGAGCGCTCTTACACCAATGAAAGTCCGGGAAATACTTTTGTACCAGGTGAAAAATGAGGCCTTTAGTATGTCCGTTGATGAATCGAGAGAGGGTTGTACTTTGTTTTCTATCGCCCCTGGTCTGGAAGGCCCCTCCAGGACAATCTCTAAAGTACCAGGAGTGGGAAGGGACTTTACTGAAAGTGAATTTTGCTCTTTGCAGTAAATCGATGGGTAGTATTTAGAATGTTAATGCTCGTTAAATCTCCCACTTGCTTCCAGTTCGATAGGTGCTGTAAAGAGGCACGACTGTCCGTTAAAATCCATATGTTGCTAAAATCGGGGATAATACATGTGTCTAATAGCTGTATGCCATTGTGTATTGCTAAAAGTTCCCACCTGAACACGAAACAGAAGTTTGGATTTCTATTCCGGAGATCTAATGTTCCTTCAGAAGTCACTACATGTACTCCGCTGCCAGCTGCGCCATCGTCTCGCCTGCTGTCGTCAGTGTAAATTCTGAGCGCAGTGTGAGGAATGCAATGAATAGTCTCTAGGGCCATCTATCTTGCAAAACTTTTAATGTATTAACAATTAATATAAATACAAATTATTAAAAATCTACCATTTCAAACCATCTCTAGGGAACACGGGTAAATCTGAATGGCCTAACCACGATGACAGTATTGGCAGGAATTGAGGTCGATTCCTATGAGTCTCCCTGGACACGGTACAGCCTTTCCGTATGAATCGAGTCCCGTCATTGTAAGGAGGTAGCCGACCACCATCATTTCAGTACTAACCAAGATGAAGAAAACCAACCACCATGATAGGAGCTTACCATCCTCATTTCTGAGGTGCCTCTGTCTGGAAGGCAATTATTATTAAATATTGAGACAAATTAGCAAAAGGATATATAAGGATTACAATAAAGAGAGAGATTTAATCTTTCTTTTACTGTGGTTGGTCTCTTGATTCTGATCTAACAGGAAGATGAGCATCAATGAAAAAAAAGAATTGTCTAAATCATCTTAAGTTCAAAACCCATATGTTATTTTATTATCTAGTCATCACTGGAATGCTCGCTAAGCATACTCTGATAGAATGTTTAACGTTTATTTTGAATATATTCACTTCCATTTTATTGGACTATTTCGTCAGCTTATACCATACTTAAAATTAAAATGAAGTTTTGAAACACAATAGGGAAATTTCTATTTTGTTTTTCAGGCATCATTCATGGAACAAAAGAAATTTGATGTTTCTATCTTATAAAGCAATACATTTCATTGAGGAATATTTATTCAACGATGTATTTATTATTTTATTTATCAATTCGTAATAATTCTTTATAGAACAGCCTACATATAATGCCCCTTATTCAGATGTTGAGTAGTTTGTCTGAAATGTGATCTCAAATTCTTATTTCTAATATTCGTTTAATACTCATTTATTTCTACTAGTCATTTAATAGTAAAGGTAATAAAATTCTTTAAACTCATAAGAAAAACTTTCATGAGCTCTAACGAGGCACGATGCATCATAAGTACTAGCAACACTTTTAAATTTCCCTTTTTATGGAATTGTAACTTATTATATTTAGCTTGATTTCTTATTTCTATGTAACCATCAAGACTACTTCAAAAAGAATTGTGTAAGAATAGATAAAAAGGAATTTCGAAAATAAATGTTTCATTTTCATTTGAGGAATAAAAATATATACATATATTTAAAGATAAAGCCTTCAGACTTACAAGATTTAAAAATAGACTATAAAATGAGATATTTAATATTTTAAGGAGTTTCTTACTTCATTTTGATTAAGAGTTCTGTATCAAAAAATGAAAGTAAACAACATACGCTTCAGTTATTTTTCTTTTAGATGCTCTTATTGAAATTAGATTTATGGAAATGAACGCACTTTGAAAACTCCATCTCAAACTAGCTTTTGACTCTTAACTTTTATTCATTCATCTCGAAGTTTTTTTTCAACCACGAAATTGAAGATTAAAGCAAAACATAAAATTAGCTGAAGGCAAAATATGATCAATGGAAAACGAGTTGTTTTGAAAATGATTACAGTTAAAAATTAATGCAACCATGCATAGTTCTTCGAGATTATTTCTTTGAAAAAATGCAACAGTAAACAATAATATTAAAATAGAATAAAATTAATTTCAGAATGATAAATGTAAGTTTTCGCTTCCGGTTCTTTCGTTAATAAGGATTAAAATTATTCCAGTAAATTCGTTTGTCCTCATAACTAGTTTCTTCTAATTCTTATTTTATTAATCACCTTTCTTTAGACTAGCAGAACGCTGGAATTATTGGTTTTATTTAATTTCATTTCAATCGAATAGACATATCTTACTATCTTTGAATCCATCAAATAGTCATTCATTAAAGTTGCTATTTTAGTTCTCTTACATATTTTCATTGTAACCTTTTTAATGTAATGATGTTCAAACTTTTTAGTGTTCATTGTAACCTTCCTGAATCTTTTTAATGTAGATTTGTCCCAGGTCATTACAGTGATATAAGAAAGCAGTAATGTCCTATTGATCCATTTTGTAAAGAGTACGATATTAAAATGCCATTTTTTAATTTATTTTATAAACTGCGCAAATATTTAAAAAAATTCTTTATTATTTAGCTTTTAAAAATGGAAGACTATCACACTATTAAATATTTGACTAAACAATAAAAATAGTTTGAATTTCATTGATGCATTTTTTTATTTGGAAAATATGTAAACTCTTATTTCTTAAAAAGGGAAAATTTTGAAAAAAAAATATGGTCAACTATTAATTTGCTTTCATTAAAAAAGTAATTTGTTTAAATTTTGAAACAATATAAAATTACTTTTTGTACAATACTATTTTTAAAAGTTATCGATGAAAGACAGTTGGAATACAAGCCTCTGTGCACGTTAATGTCATGAAATTTTGCGGAATAACAAGCATAAAGTTATATCTAAACGCTTTATCTGAAATTATATATAACCCATATTTCTGGAGAGTCATCTGGTAGTCTGAGGGACTGTCAATAAATATGAAATGAAGTTACAGTACTGTAAAAGTCAGAAAATACATTAGAATAAATGTTACGATTGTAACAGGATTATAATTTATTAATCTTGCCTCTAATAGGAGGATTCATACATGCAATTTAGGCAACAATTACAAGGCTATTAAAGTAATACAGTTTTACAGTCAATTTCAGTAATACAGTCTATTCCAGTAAAACATCGTCTTAATGCAATCGTCTAAATTAATGTTGTTGTTGTTGTTTCTTATGGCATTTGCCATGGACAAGATCACTGCTGATCGGATAGTCAGCGATTTAAGCCTAATCTACACCTGTGTTGTTCCAACTAGGGCAAAGTATCCGACTTTTGCCACTCACTCATCACAATCGCTTGCGCAGCCTCTTTTTACAAGGGGGGGGGGGAGGCATTCACACATCTTACATATTGAACATAGGAAAAAAACCATGCCCGTACCAGGACTCGAACCCGCGACATCTAAGTTCACTTCGAAGACACGCTACCCCTAAGCCAAGACACCGGCGTAATTAATAGAACATTAAATTACACATTTATTTTAATTAATATAAACAATATTTCTGGATAATATGTTAATTATCAAAGGTAGTTAGTCTCTAATAGAATGCGTTTAACTGGTACATCATATAGTATTCTTAATGCTTATTTTTTAATGCTTATAATTTTAAACAACTCAGCACCTGTTTCTCAGAGGAATGTTAATAATTGGGAAAATCAGTATTCAAATTATACATCTTATCAATGTAAAATAGATTTTTTTCTTAATTAATTTTTTTAATTAATATCTATTTCTTAATTATATTTAATTAAAAGTGTGAAAAATTGAAAATCATAGAAAAAATTTCTTTTTAAAATTTGAAGAATATTGTGCAAGAATAATTGCAGTGTATGAACTGTTTGTAATACAAAGAAACGGTTTAAAATATAATAAATTTCAGAAGCTTTGGAACAATATTAAATTTCAGCAGTAATTTTTCTAATTAAAATGTCATTTTTCCGAAATGAAATTTTTTTCTATTATATCTTCTAAAATTTATTTATAACAACTAATTAACAACTTTTTCTTGTTAGCTGTCAGGTACAGCTGCTTTTGTAAATGACAAATAATTAAAAAATTTCTAACTTTATACATGAAAGCTAATTTAGCAAAATTTCATTAAAATTTTGATAGAACTATAAGAAAAATAAAACATCCCTGTATAAAATTTTTCAGCCATATAATTATGCATTTTAATAAATATCTATTGTTTTTATTTAAGAGCGATAAATTTTAAAAATCCTTTATATAATATGATCGCCTTGTATACTTTTTTTCAATCATCACACCATTGTTAGTAGATACTGTTACTTGGCTTTTATAAATTTCAGATTTTTTTCATAGAAAAAAAAATAGTTTTAGATAATGTGTTATTAATAAAGATCATTCAGAGCTTAATTATTTTCCTTTTGTTATTATTAATTAATTCAGATAATAAAAAATTCTTTAATAATAATATTGGCAAAAATATTTTAATTTTGAGAATAAATATTTAAGTAAATATTTTAATTTTTTTTCTTATTTCCGATACTTATATTATATTTAAAAAACATAATCAGAATGAGATCTTTGCATTTGAATTAATTTTTTGTTGAATTCAAATTAAATTCAGCTTGGGGGAAATTTTTTTCTTTTTAATAACAATATTTAAAAAAAGGACAAAATATAATTTCGAATTACTTGAAATGTATGCAAAAAATTAAATTCTTATATTATTTATGGCAACGGAATTTCTTTAGAATTTAAATCATTCTTTAGACAAAATCCAATGTCTGAGAGGAATTTATGTCTTTTAAATTCTTCAGAGTAATAAGGCTTTTTATTGCCTTCTTCGACTGCGAAGAAAACGTATAAAATGTAATGTAATATTTGAAAATTAAAAACAAGAAAGAAGAAAAAAATTGACATGAAAGCGATTTTAGAATACAAAACAATAAAAAATGGATTCAATAATGGATTCAAAGATGAAAAAATGAATAAGAACTTGAAAATCGTTATAAAAAAAGGATTACAAGATACAATGTCTGATGGCTTTTTCTATAAAAGTTATAAAATTTAAATTTATATTCTTTTTTTTATTTTACCCAAATGAAATTGTTTTTTTCTCCTAGAAATCTTAAAACTAAATTTTTTTCAATTTCTTTATTTAGCTGAAATTGTATAATTATGTTTAATGATAGAAAAATTTGAAAAAGGTTTGGTTTTCTATGCAAGCTCTACCTTATTCTTAGAATCAATTTTAAAATAACAGTTAAATTTTATTTTTACGTCTGCTCTAACTCAGAGCTCAGTTTTTTTAAGAAAATTTATTTGCAAGAAGATTATTTAAGAAATATTTATTTGAAAATTTATTTCTTTTCAATTCAAATAATGCAATCAGTTTCATTTTTTTTTATTTTATTGAGAAATTTACTAAATTGTATTTTATAAACTTAATAATACTGTTTTTATGTTAGAATAAATTTCCTAAAATGTCTCTTAGTATCTATAAAATTATATGAGTACTTTTGAATGCATATGTTTATTTTTTGAATCTTACTGAAATTATTATTATGACAATGTATATCAAGTAAAGAAACTTGTTAATACTTTGTATGTAATCAATGATACAACGTATAAACAATTATTCGAATAACATGAATGAAGTATAAGAATTGTTTGAATCATTGAAAATTGTCGTGGCTTTTCGATTTTGAGCTGAAAAGAAATATGTCTGTAAATTTCATTGGTCCCGATTGTTCAAATAAGAATTCACATTCGAAAGAATTTAATAATAGAAATAAAATATAAGAATAAAAAAAATAGATCTATCATCTATTATTTAATACACAAGCAGAATCATAATTATTATCTTTCATATCATATGTATGTGTTGCCTTGTTCAACGTATTTTTTAAATGCAATTCCTTGGACAACTAATATTTCCAAAGGATTTCTCAATGGATTCCTTATTATTAATTACATTGTTATGAAAAATTCTCACCTAGGGTTCGTTTGTTATAGCAGTGGACGTGTATTGCGTGAAGACACACAATCAGTTGGCCTCACTAGCAAACAATAATGACGTTTATATACACACGAAGACACTAACACAAATACGACGAATACACAGACGACAAATATGTATAGCCGAGACGAACACAGGACAGCACACTACAGCAGACAGTAGCCCACAAGCAATAATCGCTCACAGCACACAAAGCAGTCAGATAGAATTCAGCAGGATAGAGGATCCTCGGAGCTTCTCTCTGCGATTTCTCCAAACTTCTGAAGTTATCATTTTCTCCTATAATTTAGCTGCCGACTCATATACCACACGACTGACTGTTCCACACATTATGCTTCGCTGCTTCCTCAGTAAACAACAGGACTCGTTCACAGCAGTTCAGTACTCGTGTGAAATACACACAACGCTGATACTCCACCATTGCTTCACTATCCTCACGAAGACTCGTTACTTGTCTTCCACTCCAAGTCCGCTACCAACTCAGTTCGATTCACTGTTCAACTCAGTTCACATACATACGCCTTGAGTCTACCAGCCTTTTATAGCTCCCAGGAGGCAGGCCAAGAACCTTCTAGGCCAATCAGGGCGCATCTCCATTTCTATTTGGCTGGTGCTGTGAAAATTCTTGAAATCGTGGAAATTCTTGAAATTTCAAGTATTATCTATTTTTTCGCAAAAGTCGCCAAATATGTTGAGATTTTGCCAAAAAGGCATCAAGTTTGTCGCCAAGCTGTGACATTTCTAATGCGACACCCGCTCAGCAAACAACAGTGTTGATCGTGTTCCAAAAATAGGATTAAATTAATTATTGCACGACTTCTAAATAACAATTTTATGAGTAACAATGATAATAATAATATAAACATCAAATCTATAAATAGCAATAATAATAATAATATAAACCTCAAATCTATAAATAATAATATCAAATCTATAAGTAACAATAATAATAATATAAATAGTAATTCTATAAGTTGTAATAAGTGATAACAATCATAGTTATCAGTTATCACTACTGGTTTTCAAAAACCCTTAAACCTTCATTAACTAATATGGTTAAAGCAACAACAATAAATTCACTATTATTTTTTTTACAATGATAATGCTCTATTTAAGATAATAAACTCGAGAAGAATATTCGTAAGCTAAAAGTCTCAATGAACCAATAACCTAGATCATTCAGTTTCTTATTCTTAGATCATAATTCAATAATTTAATTAATTATTAATTATTCAAAAATTAATGTGTTCGATTATTTTATAAAATAAAAGTTTTTTCTTAATTAAACTCAGTTTTAAAAGTACTTTAATGCAACAAACAACTAAATTATCAAACTATATTTTTATAAATTTTAGATATTTTTTCTTGTCTCATATATTGAATTTCAGTATTTTATATATTGATTACCTGAAATTAGTATGAACTATATTAAGCACTAATTTTTCTATTAGTTTAGTCTTTTAAAGGCTTTTTTTTATTTTGAAATTCTTTGCACATTTAAGCAATTAAATTTAATCGTGCAAATGATAGAACAGTTTTTTTAAAAAAATAATATTTTATATTTATACAATTTAATACTGTTTCAAAACCCTGTGCATACCAAAATCTTGAATATTTCGGTGAAAATATAACCATATAGTGTAATAAATTGCTTCTTTATTGGCTTTTCAAAGAAAAAGATTGTTTTAAAGATAAATTTTAAGGATTGCAACATTACAACTATTAGCGTTAGATTATAGCATTGTTAAAGAATAGACACATTTATTATTACCACATTTATAAGTATTTTCGTACTAAAAAGCATGTTAAAATATAAATTAAATTTGATAGCAAATCTATCACATTACAATGGCGTCATTTTGCACCATCTTGAATTCAGGATATTTCCTTTTAACTTTAATCACTAAGAATTGATTAAATAAAGAATTAGTTAGCTCGGCCATTTTACAAACGATAAAAAAAATGCTTTGATAAAAAATTTATTTAACAAGTAATCTTAATCAAATAAAGGTAATTTTAAATTATGCAAATTTATTCTTTTAATTTTTGCATATAATCATTTTTCTAATTTATTTAAATGCATATTTAAACAAAAAAATAAACTTTGTATTTAAAGGCAATGTAATTTAATTAGGAATGTAGTATGTAATTTTCATTCATCAGAAATATTGTAATCAATTAGAAATGATTATTTATAATTGATTTTCAAAAAATAGGAATTCATTTAGATTTTTAAAAAATTTAACATCTGCAATTATAAATGCCGATTAATTTTCAAAAGGAAATAAATTTCGACTTCTCATTGGGAAAAATAAATTTAACGACATCTTTAACATAAGAAAAGAATTAAAAAATATATAAATATTTAAAAAAGAAGAAGAAAATGAAAAAAAAGTAAATTTTTAAGAGAGTATTGAATAGGGGATTTTAAGATAGCAACATCAAAGGAATTTATGCCGTCAGGAAATACACATTTATGTTTCCAAATCTTGATAGAAAATGACTGTCTTTTCCCCACGTAACTTTAAATTTGTTGAAATTCTGGTTTCTGATATTTCGCCAGAATTTCATATTTGCATTTTATGAAAGAAACATTAAAAATGGTTCTATTTGTTGTATATTTTTACCACTCTCATTTCAAGATATTTCTAAAATGATTGGATTGTGATATTCTTCTTTAAAAGTGTTTTTTTTTTTCTTGTTTGTAAAATATTCTTAGATTTACTTCCAATTTTGTTCTTTTTTTTCCGGAAATCCATGCAATGATTTTTGAATTTGCTTCAAATAAATAAATATGCTAGCATTTTGAAACTATATTTGAGAGAGAATGACAGAGAATTATGATGGGCTGACAATTTGTGTCTTTACCATAGATTTTTTAAAAACAAAGAATTGATAAAAAAAAACTATTTTTTTATCAATTCTTTGTTTTTAAAAAATTGAATTTCCATACGTAATTTTTGCAACGTTATGTACTTTTTAAAGAGTGAAGTTTATTTCTGAAAGTGTAAGTAATTTTAAAATAATTTAAAATTTACCAAATAAACTAAATACAGAATGGTCACAAAAAATTCTAGTGTCAGTTCCATTTAACTCATTAACAGAACATTCAGATATTGCTGTACAGAAGCATAAGTTCGAGACTCTGAGAAGGGCATCAAAGTATTTTTCAAAGTTACGGTTAAAGTTACAGAAATTTAGACTGAAAAGGCATTATTAGCAGAAAAGGAATATCAATACATTTATTTAAATAACAAACGTAAAGTAATAATTAAACTTCTTTAATTTACACTTTGAAAACTTCTTACTTAATACTAACATTTCCATTCCAAAAGTGCAAGTTATAGTCCATTCAATTGAACTCATTGGAGAAGGGATTGTCTGGAATAGTTTAGCGGCACTTATTATCCGTCTTTGAAGTGTCAAAGGGCTAACGATAGGCGAGCCTTTAGAGCTCAAATCTGCGGAAGAATTGCTTCAAGGCCTCTTTGTGAAACCCCGCATAATCCGTCATTATGCCAGCCAGGACAACTCCTCTCACGTCTGGCAGCAGAAGAGTATATTCTGCACTTTGTATGTCACAATACAAAGTTATAGCTTTCTTCAAACAATCTATAAGTAAATATTCCTCGCACTATTTGCGGAGTTTCATTTTGAGACAAAGTTTTCTGATAAACTTAATAGTTTATTTGATCCTGATGATCCTAGTTTATTTAATGTTAGCAGTTTATTTGATCTTTATTTGATCCTATCAACGATCCCTGTTTCTAAGATATTAATGTAAAATATTTAGTTAATGTTAAAACGAGGCTAATAATTCAGGTGTTAATACCATGAGGCATGCTCTTAAGCGATGTCATGAAGTAGAATGTGAATTTCAAAGTATTCATGGTTAAAAACTAAATTGGGGGGGGGAGATGCCTTTTTAATTTAAAAAGAATTTCTTTTTAAAAAAAGAGCACAGTGTGTCTTAATCTCAATAATTCAGCTACTTTTAATTTGTTAATGACAAAAAAATGTAATTAATTTATGTTTGTAATATAATTTTAACGTATAAGCGTGTAATTAGGAATGTTATCCTCATTAGTTAAGAAAAAAGAATATTTTCTCAAATTAAAATTATTCCCATATTCATTTTATCCTTTTTAAAAGTTTCCAGAATGTGAAGTTGTCTACGAATTGTGTTGGATATTAATTCGTGTGTATTAGTGTGAGCGTATGTGTGTGTGTGTGTGTTATTTTAAAATGCATAGAAAAATAAAGTGCATTTATAAATTCCTTTTATTTTTGCTGAAAAAAATATATAATGCTATATTGCATTTAAAAAAATGTATTTTCCTTTTATATAGATATTTTTGTACATTTTCAGATCATTAAAAAATCAAAATTTGGAAAAAACAACCTTGTCCTCTCTTTTTTGCCTTTTTTCTATTTAAACGAGATATCGAAATAAACATAGTGACTAATCTTTTTTTCATGGAAAAGGAGAATAGTCACAAAGTAGTAACAATAGCTTGTTTTCTTGCTTCGAAAATAGGGACTTTGAAAGTTTCAAAGAGTTCTATAGGCTTTAAAAACTGCAATTTAATGACAACAATAAAATTTTTATTGTTGAGTTTAAATCTGAGGAATTATGCATATAAAAATTTTAAATAAATATATTATAAAGGGCCAACTATGTTATGAGAGGTTGTATAAAACGAAAAGACGAAAAAATTTTGTAAGTAGAAATTTGCATTGTTTTATTTTCAATTTTTCTTCATAATGATATACACAATACAACAAGTCGTGTGTTCAAAAGATTTTCAATTAGTAAATTTATTCTTTCAATTTTTAATAACTTGAAAGAAAGTTTCAAAATTTATCTGTTAATCACTAGATTATATTCAATATAATAATATGGAAAATGTTATTTGATTATTTTTTCTTCAAATAACTTTTCTTTGTTTATTTGAACTTCGCTTTTATTTTTTGTTATATATAAAAGCAGAAAATGTTGTAACTTTAAAAGATTTGTCCACGAGATTCTAATGTTTTTAAAGTTTTCTAAACCCAAAAAGTATTTATGAATTTGTGAACCATATCGGATGTTTTTTCCGCATCGGGTTCGGGGGGGGTCTACTTCTTCTTGTTACTTTTTAATACCCTATCTGTCAGCCAATATTTTGAAGCCACAGATTATGTCATGTTTTGATACCACATCAGTTTGTGAACTCAAAAACAAAGTGAGATAGATATGTGAAATTTGGTATTACTCTCTCGTTAAACTAAAACTCATTAAACCAAAATTATAAATCTTTTTTAAAAATTAAGACACAAATTTTGATCCATTTAAAAATAATTCGTTTGATTATATGTTTTGAGTGTAAATGAAAACTATAAATCAAAAGTGCAAAAGGCTACAGAGATAAAACTCGATTGACATCTTTATACTACAATTGTGAATCTTTATCAGATCTAAGCCACTGTGCAACTTAAATAGTCCAAAATTGTACACTGAAATCGCATTGTTAAAAGGGAAAGTAAAACATAAAATGTACCTAATTATAAAAGTATACAAATTCCGGGAGAAATTTTAGTAATAAAAAAACATAAAATATACAAATGTCGGGCTCTTTACCATATTGCACATGACATGACCTGAAAAATTTATACAGATTTTGCGAAAGGCATTAATCCAGAACAATTTAATGTAAAAACAAAACTTTCCTTAATAATTTAAACGAGATAAAAACTCAGGTGGAAAAATGAAATATTTTAACTTCTGCATCTAAACAGTTTTAGTGGATATTTTGCAAAACTCTTACCCATTGCAGAAAAGCCAATTAAAAAAACAACACAATTTGGATGAGGCATTAGATAGTAAATGATCTTAGTACTGTAACAATTATTTAAGCTCCTTTGTGCGATCCATGGGGAAGCATATTTTCGAAAAGGCAAAATAAATATACTTCTTTCATAATCTTATATGGAAGAAAAGAAGCTAAAAAAAATCTTTTTATAGGTAATTTATGTTTAAAACTTTATTCCGTGGAATCTACTGTAAAATAATTTTCCCCATCTTAGCTTCTCAAACCATTCACCACATTTTCACATAAAGTCAGGAGCTAAAATTAAAAGTATTTCAATGCAATGTTACAGATAAATGGATTGTTATTAAATAAAGAAGAAAAGTATTTCACAAAAAATTCGGTAAAAATGATATTGTAATCCCAATTGGTTGCAAAAAAATATGTCAATGAGAGTAAAAGAAAAGGACAACTCAATAATAGTTTTTCACGGCAACATATTTTCAAAAAATTTCCACTTATTTCTTGGTATTTAAAACAGTAAAAATAGAAAGTATGATTAACATTCATATTTACGATTTAATTCATTATGAACATAACATTTCCATGAAAGACACCCGGCAAAAGGAAATATAATTTATTAACTTTTTATAAAATTATTTAACTATTTGACAATTTTAATTTATTATTACTACTTATTATTTGTTTATTTGGCAATTAACAAATCATCAAATCATTTAAATTGTGTAAAATTACTTATTAAAATATTAAATTCAGAAATTGCAGTAAAATATTTTACTTTATTTCAAATTTCGATTGTCTGATAAATATACCAGTAATTTTCCGATAAGAACGAATAGCAGCAAATATTTTTCCTGTTTTATAGAAAAGCCACCGTGATAACGAAGAAATATGGTTTTCAAAGCAGAGTTATTTTTTAACAGATGAAGCTACACTTTTAAGTGACTTAGTGATTAATGAACATAATTACCAATTGCATATGGCCAAAATTCAAAGCGCATTTAATAAATACAGAGCAGTAAAATCCTTAATCATCAACATTAAGAATTGTTGTTTTTTATGGTATATGCCATGGGCCAGCTCCTTGAGGTAGTCAGGGATTTAAGCCTAATAACGTCCTTTGTTTTGTAGCAGCGCCAACTAGAGCCAAGAGTACGACCTTTGCCATTCACTCATCACATTCGCTTTCACAACCCCTTTTTGCAGGAAGGGGGGGAGGACATTCACATATCTTACGGATAGAACACAGAAGAACAATAGGGGTAGAGCGTATTCCCCAGATTACGGGGAATACGCTCTACCCCTATGTCAGAAAGCCGGCAACAATAAGAGTAGCATTCTATTTCACCCATGTCTACTGTAAACACGACTCGACAAGAACTAACTGGATGCTGTTAATGTTGTTACTTATAACATATGCCATGGACAAGCTCGCTGATGTAGTCAACGATTTAAGCCGAATGAGCATCTCTTGTTTTGTAGTAGAGCCAACTAAGGCCAAAAGTATGACTTTCGCTATTCGCTCATCACATTTGCTTGCACCTCTCCTTTTTTACGGGAGGGGAATGGGGCACATTCACATACCTGACAGATAGAACACAGAAGAACAATCACGCCCGAACTTGGATCGCGGGAAAGATGCACTACCCCTATACTAAGACGGCGGCTCTTATTAGATAGTCTAGCAGAAAAGTTTCCTGAATTGTATCCTGAGTAGCATTATCTAAATGTAACTTCTTGAACTTCTGGTTAGCATGATTACTCTGCAGCTAATCTGACGTATGAGAAGTTATACGAAAACTACATGCATACAATTTATGCAAGAACTTTTCAACAGTCTACTTATAATTTACCTTTAATCCTCCTAATACACCCTTACATGTGCTTTTATTTCTTAATTTAATTCAATTCTCCAAGTTAACTATTCTAGTAATCATTTATTGTAAAAGTTATCTACACTTAAAAAGTTATGCTCAACATAATTTGTCTGTCACTAAACCATCAATGCAGTCGAACGAATGATAAAAGGTCAACGAGCTTAGGGGCTTCCAAAAAACTCCACTCATCATTGGCATTAATTTCTGTTAATATCTTTTTCCACCCAAATTTTATTTAGACATCTAAAAAAAATTCACATACTCTGAAAATCATTTGAAATTACTTATTTGTCTGGCATCCAAAAG
This sequence comes from Argiope argentata, assembly GCA_026289955.1. NCBI lineage: Eukaryota > Metazoa > Arthropoda > Arachnida > Araneae > Araneidae > Argiope > Argiope argentata. The sequence goes on from JAOUZG010052814.1 coordinate 2,016,778, forward strand.
ACTGCTCTATAAATCTAGCAAAGTATTTGCATCTGCTTATTCTTATGTAGAATTCGCGAGCATTTGCATGATAGAATTGAAATCCAGAATATAATTAAATATTTTACTCCAATTTCTGAACTTAATCATTTAATAAAAAAAATTTCACATTTCACATAGAAAATCAGCACTTTGTGTCAATAAATTGTATTTTTAAATTGCCATATAATATCCTAGTCTTAATTCATTTTTTTCTAAGTCCTCAAACATAAAAAAGAAATTGAGTCTAATTTTTTAAGAAAAGATTATATCTCTGTACAAGGCGTCTCTCTCTCTCGCAAAACAATTAATGTTTAAAATATTATTTCGTTAAATGCAGAATAATTGATATAAGAAACGCTAATTTAATGAATTATCGAACTGAAACAGCACTTTAACTTTACTTTAATAATGAATGTTTGCTAAGTGGAAAACTTTGTTACGTGCTCCTTTTTCAAAAAGTAATCTTCTTCTTATATCCTTCTGAATTCACTCCACAAAGCTTATATTATGATTTATTTTATTTTAACTAAATGACTTTTGAGAGAAGAATGAAAAAAAAAATTCTTAATCGCTTAGTCAAAAATCATTTACTTCTAATTAGATTTTTCACTTGTAACGCACGAAACACTTTTAGCTCTTAAAGTTAAGTTCTGATGTAAAAAATATTTAAAAAATTACAAGAAATTTTAGGAAACCGAAGACAATTCTTTAATTTAAAACGAATTAAGCGGAAAGAGTATAAGAATCAAAAAGGGAGTGAAACAAGTCTTAGAAAATTTTCCCTTTTTCTTGTGTCTCTTTTTATTATTTACTAAAAGTTTAGTCTATTGACTCAAGTTCTCATTTATAAAAGTTTCAAATATTTACTAATACAAATTCTTTACATTTTTATACAACAGTTCAAATTTTATTTAATTGCAGCATGCAAGTGAAAGTTCTATCTTCATCTATTCAAATATTCTGAAAAACACTAATTATTGCTTTCTGTAATAGAAAATATTTTAATAACAAGCTCGAAATGGTATCTATAGTTCAAACAAGACCATCATTATACATATATCTTCATTTAATTTACATTTACCAAGTTGCTTTTTATACAAAATTAAGTAGCAAATGCTGGATAGTAAAAAAATGAATTCGAAACACTGTTGATAAAAAATATCATTTAAAAGGTTGATTTAAAGTGTATTCTTAATGGTATGAGGAGATAAAATTTTTCCCTAGCTGTGCATTAATAAAGCCACAAACTTCATTCCATTTAAGTAATGAATCAGCAAAATATTCATCATAATGATACGAAATAGGAAATTCAAAGTTACAGGCTTTTAGCTAGTTGAGAGGTTTGCATCTAGTTTTTTAATAATGAATGAGTTTCATTTGCATAAACTTAGTCATGCATAATTCATGCATTATGCAAATGCTTTACAGACTATTTATGAAATTATATGAAGTGACTCGTAAATAGAGTATTTTCACAGCTCTTAGTATAAGGGTATTCCCGTTGGAAGTATATGAAAGACAGACTGATCCATTTTGACATTGATTTCAAAACATTTTAATAGTTTGTGAATTTAAGATATATATCTATATTCTATACTTTATTTTCAATCAAAAATTAGTTTAAGTCTTTTTCTCAATATCAATAAAGCATTGCTCAGATTTCCTTAAATCATTCATAATGGAACTGCATAAAAGTTTTTTTAATGTTCTATAAATAGAAATGAATTACATGTTGTCATTAATACGGCATATATTATATGTTATAAAGCAATTTGTGAATAAAAATTTTAAATATTGTTATTATCGTGTTAATAAAAAAAAGACATTTTAGAAGATTGCTCAGCGTTTTAATAAATGGTCTTAACGAGGAACTAAAGCATTAAAATTTGAATAAATTAAGACATGCAATACATTAAGATAATACATTTTATTAATATAAAAGTCAAAGGCTTTATTCCAAAATAACTATAATAACGAATATTATAATATATAGCACAGTTTAACTTTTGCAAGTAATATAAAAAATATTTTGTCAATTCCTACAGGAAAAGATCAACAAAGAAAAATCTTATTTCAGCTACTTTTTATTAAATAAAAATTAATATAAATAATCTATCAAAAAATTATTGCTTTTCTCAAGAATTGAACTCGCTTGATTTGATTTGAGTTCTTTTTTTTATCTTGTGTTCTTCATTTCGAATCTTATCATCTGAAAAATCATTTTTTTTTCTGATTAATTGTGATTAATTCTTTGCCTTTTCTTGTTTTCAAACGATGTTTTATAGAAGTGTGTAGATATCAAAGGCTTTTATAGAAACTACAAAAATCAAAAAAGAAATATATCTACTTACCATCGTCCCACTACTTTTTCTTTATTTATAAAGTGCTGAGGATTCCAAAAATGTTAGCCCAACCTACCTAACAACTATCGCGTGAATAAATTTATTTAATCAAAAACATTGCATGTATAAATATGTTCTTCGCTATGGATTATTAATTTAATCTTATTTTCAAAAAGGATAGAAAAAAATTAATAAATTCTTTTTTTTCTGTCCAATGTAAAAAAAATTATTGTGGAATATTTTTTTAAGATTTCCGAAAAAGAATTGATAACTACTGTATACCAGATTGCCTTCATAAACATCCTATTCTGGATTTTTAAGCTTAACAGATGTCTATCGAGCCTTTCGTGCGTCAAGTTTGCTTAAAGGGCAGTTCATTCTGCTATAATTCATTCGAAAAGATAGCGCATAGCTGTTACAGAAGGTATTAACAGCTTCCTTTGAGACTGGGAGTCAGATGAACTGGGCCAAATGACTGAACGCGGATTAAGTGATCTTGAAAGTACTTAAGCGTGCTTCCTATATTTCATCGTTGACTTCATCTTAATTAAATCTACGAGCAGAGAGTTAATCACAGAGCATGAATTTTTACGCCAAATTCAGCATATTGTATATACTGAAACCTGAGAGGAAAATTTTCTTGGCAATACCGATGTATTCTCTAGCTGCTCGTGTGATTAACTTCCATTTTGGCGCGATTGTCTTTAGAAGATTAGTTGTTTGAGTATTATCGCCAAATTTTGCTGAGGAAAATGTCTTAATCGGTGTTAAATTGATACGATGAAATATTTTAATTTAATAAAGTCTTTGTTAATAGAATAAGAAAAGGGTTGTTTTCAATTTATTTCAAAGGATATATTTAATTATTACGAATGTAAAAGGTTGCAATGGTAGGGAACAGTTTCTGATCCAATGCCGACTAATCATTTTCTCAAAATCAGCTACAAAGATCGTTCAAAAAGTAAGTTACTCTTCTTCGCCGACAGGTGACAGCATGGTGAAAGAGGAGCCAAGCTCACGCAATAGATAATTGAGTTCCATGATATACAACGGTAGCAATTTCATTCAGATAGTGAAAATCGTTGTAGCGTAGTACAAGAAAAAAATGTCGCGTCAACTGGAAAATTACTCCAAAGTTGAAATACTCTGAACAATACGTTTTTGAATTACATGAGGCTTAATGAGTGATGATATTCATCGTGAAATAATAACATTGTGTGTGACACATGCAATTTCACGTCTAGCTATTGTAAAAAAGTGAAAGCAGACATTTTCACATCAGTTAAATCTGAGACCGTCTCAGATTTAACCGATGTGAAAAGGCAAGGAATGTCAACAACGATGAGCACATGGTGCAGACATTATAATCAGCATCGCAAGTTGTTGTTAGTGGCACTGGCAACGGGCAAGCTTCGCCGTATCATCAGCGAGTTTTAAGCCGAAAGGAGCGTCTCTTGTTTTGAAAAAACGCTAACTGGGGCCAAGAGTACGACTTATCGGGAAAGCATCACTTTCGCTTGCACATCTCCTTTTTACAGGTGGGAACTTTCCCACATTTATCACAGAACACATTTAACACTTAACCCCACACCACACCTCCGTTTCTAGGGCTCAAATGGCCCCTTTCCGGTTTGGTAAAGATGTAGGTGGACTTTATTAAAAACCAAAAAAAAACTTTACACAGTTGTTGTTACATTATTGAAAAGAAACATACAAGAGACAAAATACACAGACATATAACATAACAATAATTGATAAAAATTAGAGTGAAAAAGGTCTGGAGTACAACAAAATGAATGAATGAATATCATAATGTACAGTATGGATGAAAATATGAGGTAATTTTTAAAAAAATTAGTAACTTGAAGGGTTAAAAGGATTTATTATAAAAATGCGTGATATTAATTGATACTCCAAAACTGATGAGCTTAATCGAGCCGTAACAGTTCTCCATGATCAATTAGAAATCTAATCATGTTTATGATTCTTTTTTTGGAAGTTGAATTATTAAGAACTCTTTTAAACCAAAGACTTTCTAGCGAAGTTGAGGGTTTTCGAAGGAGCCATGAAACCGTAAAAGGGCAGGATGTTGCAAAGTGGATGGGATCGCCGACTTCCCCACAAGAGCAATAGTCGTTTTCTGATAAATGGAACCGGTGAAGAAAAGAAGGGAATGGACCATGTCCTGTTACAAACAAAATTTCTTCACGAGCCCAAGAGAGTGGTTGCAGTTTTACTGTTTTTATAATTTTATATACAGAACGCCCCGTGTTTCCTCTATCCCAAAGAATTTGCCATTTTCTTATTAAATATTTTTTGAAGTTGATGTCTAAGATGACACCGGGGTTTCGAAGCATTCATCAATACACCATCAGTGATTGCTGATTTCACTAGGATATCAGCTTCTTCATTACCCCTATGACCGACATGGGATTTGATCCATCTTAAGAGAATATTTGGGTTTTGGATGAGTAAGGACTGGATGTCTCGGACAAGTTGATGAGGGGAATGGGGATCTTGAATTGCCAGCAAACTTGAAAGACTGTCTGTCCAGATTTTAATCTTCTCATTCTCTTCACTGGTTCGTAAAACAGCCGTTTTCAGGCCAAGCAATTCAGCTTGAAACACGGTATGGAATTCTTCCAATTTTCCTTTCCATTCAAGGACTTTCATGCAGTTTTTAAATGCGCAGTATGAACAACCTGTTCCCCAACTCTATTTTGGATCCATATATGTAGAATGTTAGATTTTTAACCTCTTTAAAGGGTTCTAATGTGAGACTTGATTTTCTACCTCAAACAAAGAAGGGTGGATGGTGATATTTTTGACTTTTTCTTCATATTCTCCTGGATAATATGATACAGCTTCAAATTCTGACACAGAATAGCAATCATGCCCGAACCAAGACTCGAAACCGTGACGCCCACATCACGGTTAGATGAGCTACCCCTATACCAGGACGTCGGCCAGCATCGTATACATTGCATCGGACTTCACTCCATTTTCCAACCATGACCAGGTTCAGACAGCTGTTCTAAGCAGGCTCTGGGACAAAGGAGTGATTTTCTGTATTCAGCGCATCCAGCAATCAGTGCTGCGATCCAACAAATATCCATAGAGACTGGGAGATTATGTAGAGAAATAGCGTGCTGGTATGTGTGAATATTGCATTGTAGCGGACTCTTCAATAAAGTATTTATGACCTAATTGTCTAAGTGAAACTTCCTTTTTGAAAGCTTCTAGTATGCTTGACATAAATCTGCTGTATTAATTCAACCCGATTGGTATAACATGGAAATTAGAAGAAGGGAGAAACAAATAATTAACTGTGTATTCTAAATTAATTGAAGAATTTTTGTGTCTTACTAAAGTGACTTTTGTTGTTATAGTAAAATGTTGGGTAACTTCCATA
>JAOUZG010052814.1:2022952-2033559 GCA_026289955.1 Argiope argentata
TAGAGAGAGAGAGAGAGAGAGAGAGAGAGAGAGAGAGAGAGAGAGAGAGATGCATGTTTCTAGTGTTCTTGAATGATCCTTCTTAACCGACGTTAATACCCGCATTCCAAAACTGTCTAATACTTACATGTTAAAAGAATAACATACATTTAGCTTACTTCTAAGTACGATTAATGATGAAATAATAATGCTAAAAATGTCCCACAAGATGAATATTGGTTCTTCAAAAATTGTTACTACGAGATTGTTTTTTATTGTGATGGAATAAATTGAATCTGTTACAGTTTTATGCCAATTAATTCACAGTTTTCTACAGAATAATTTCACCGTTTTCATTTGAAATCCATAAATTTGTTTCATATTTTATTTCCAAAAGAAAGAGGGTTGGCTTCCTTAAGAACTGATGATTAATTAAGAAAACAATAATATAACTGCTGAAATGTTGTTGTTGTTGTTGTTGTTGTTGTTACTAATGGCATTTGCCATTGGACAAGCTCGCTAACGCAGTCAGCGAGTTTTAAGCCGAGGGTGCGTCTCTTGCTTCAAGTAGCGCCAACTAGGGCCAAGAGTACGTCTTAGCAACACACATTTCACATTCGCTTGAACAGTATCTATTTACAAGGCTTACATTTCGCTTGAACAGTATCTATTACACACATCGCAGATAGAATACAGCAAATCAACCATACCTTGTCCGGGACGCCCAGATCAAGAGGAAGACGCGCTACTTCTGCGCCAGGACGCCGATACTGCTGAAATATTAAACTCCTCACTCGAATTATTTGACTGGTAAATATTGATAAGATTTTTATCATTTAACATTTTTTTACAATAAACCTTGTACTTCAAGCGAATTTTCTTCGTAATTTTTTTCAAAAACAGTCCTAAAATTTTACCCTAATATTTCTCGGACGATAGCAATCAATATAAATCGAAATAACTATATCATTCAAGAAGAAAAATTTAGGAAAAGGCTTCATGAAATAAAATGTTTTATAACGAAAAAAAAACATTATCGTCAAGCAGTAAGGATAGTGTATTTAAGGAAGCATGTTTCCCCGATTCAAAGATTAGTTCATTCATTTTTCATTGGCCTTACAAATTTTTCCTAATCTGGATAATTGATATTGTTGAAAGATATAAATAGTTAAGACTATTTCATTCCATAATTTTTCTTCATATCATATTTAATAAAACTTGAAGAAAAATCGATTAAAAAGCTTTTTTTTTTACCTGAGCAACTTTCCTAAGACCTTTTAGTTTTATTTTTATATTAAGGTAATCTCAAACTCATTTTAATGATAGGATAACAAGGAATATTATCGGATAATAAGGAATATAACAAGCAAATCTATTATCAAAAAAATTATCCTGCTTGAAACTGTAAAACTCATGGATGATTGAATAAAATAAAATAAAATAATTTGCGTTTAAATTTTTAATAAAACTCAAGGATTTAACTTTTATATAATTAAAAAATCCTAAGAAATCTCAAAGTTTTGAAAAATATCTTATTATAAAAAAATTCTCTTTTGAAAATTCACATTGAACTTCTGCAGTACTTTCACCAGGAATATATTTTTTTCTTGTGGAATAGAAATTAATTTGAATTACGTAACGTGAAAATATTTTCAAACTGTCTATAACTATCACTAAAAACAACTTTATTGAGACTTGTTCTCATCTTGTAATTAGAACAACGTTAAAAAATGTGCAAAATTCAACAATCGTTTAGATACAGTAACTTTTCTTTAATTTTATTTTTGCTTTTCAATTGAAGATTATCTCTTCTTTTCAATTTAGATTTCAAAATATTTTGGAGAACATATTTAAAAAAATAGGTTTTATTATTGCATTTGTCATCAAAATGTTTGTCTCGCTGTTTATATAAATGACAGTTATTAAGTTAAAATTTTAATCTGATAGATTATTTACTTTAAAAAGGCAGTGAATTCAAATTAATTGTTTTACTGAAATGGGAAAGATCATTCCATAAATTTTATTTCTTTAGAATACTAATTTGCACTAAACAACTAATCTCTATGGATGAAATATGGATTTTTCAAGGAAATCTTCCGAGGTTAAAACACATTTTGAAAGAAATGACTGCAATTACCGTCACTTCCTATAATTTTGTTTTCATCTATTCATAATTTCTTAGCTTTTCCAAGAAAGTCATACTTTATACAAAACAAAATCTGAAGCTTAATCTATTTTCAAAAATTAATGATTCATTACTTTCCAAGACTTTAAAATAGATTATAGATTGTTACAAAATAAAAGTATATTAAGCTGTGTGAATCAATATAAATGACACTAAGTAAATCAGTATTAACTATAAATGATCATTTTAATCATTTTAAATTCCCTCCATATAATGTTATTCATCTACTCATAAATAGACAAATGATAATTTATTCTTAGAATTCGAAACATAATACAGAATTTAAAAGTAAAGATTGAAATTGATTAATCTATTTGATTATATATATATATGGAATAGATTTGATTAAATGTTAATTGTAATAAAATCTATAATAAGGACATAAAAGACACTTTATATTATATTATTATTGTTACACTTTTACATTTTGTACTTTAATAACCACTTAATTGTTTTATTTATTTATTTTTTACTATCTAATAAGATACTTTATATTTTGGGAATATTTTCTTATTTTGATTCATATGTAAATACATCGAATAATTAACTTACCTATGTCTTCGAAGTAATTTTAATTCTGAATTATAATCTCTATGAATGGTTTATTTTTTATTACAATTATCGAAATTCAATAAATCTATGCACATATGGCATTCGGGTGAAACAATTAAGCGGTTAAAAAATCGCAACTTGATTCTTTTAGATTGATAAATAGAGTAAAAAATCGTAATAAAAAATTTTAAGAAATCAGCTGGCCATTTTTTCCTTTGAAAAGCAAAAAATTTTTAAAAAAACCTCCAAAGTGTTACATGTTTTCTCGTTTACTTTTTTTCATGTCAACACTTCTGCTACTACAAAAAAATTTAATTAGAAAAATTAAATTAAAACGTTCTTAAAATTAATACTTATTAGAGTATTAAAAATATAATTCATAAAGTTAATTATCATTTAATTTTTAATTCATATTTTCAATAATTTTCAATTTTTCTGAACTATATTAGTAGATAGAGAGCTGGGAAAAAATGAATTACATTTTTCATTTACTATTTTCATTTTAAAATCCAGAATTATTAAGACAGGGAATAATAACTAAAAACAAGCAAATATGCAAAATTTGAAATTCTACCACATCAGAAAATGAGTGGTGAATCAATTAAGAAATTCAAAATGCTTCAACAAAAATCGAAGCAGTTCTTACTTTAAGTTTGCATTGTGAAGTTCAAAAAAAAAACCCAAGCTTTCAAGAATCTCTTCAAATGCCCATCGGATCAATAGGAACTCTTGAAGTTTTCATAACTTCTCTCCTGAACAAAAGAAAATCCAATTTCTTTTTCTTCAATTGCTAAGAGAGTTGTTATGTTTTCAAAACACTTATACAAAATAAATAAGCACATAAAAAATATTCATTTATATTCATTTGTTAAAAAACTCATAAAAATATCACACAAATCTGCTTAATTTATTTTTTAACTAATCGTATCTAAATTCAAGTACACTTTATTTATGAAAGCAATTCAGCTGTTTTTTATTAACACTGTGGATTTCTTTTAGGTAAGTTAGAAATTTTCATGAGTCTCATAACAAGAAGTGTAGAAAATGTGTGCACTTCTTCCTTCTATTAGCATTCAAAACTTTGTGTGCGTGCAGGTGTGGGTGTTAACACTAGGTGGATTTCTCTTAGTGAGTCTTAGTGAATGTCTCTTAGTGAGTTTTTAGGTGGATTTCTCTCAGTGAATCTATCAATGGTCGTGAATCGCATAAAACGATTTCCAGACAATTTGTGCTTTCTTCCTTATAAGCATTCAAAATCTTGTATACGTGTTAACACTATGGTTTTTAGGTGGATTTCTCTTATGGATTCTATAAATTCATGTGACTCTCATAATACTATTTCCAGAAAATGTATGAACTTCTTACTTCTATTAGCATTCAAAAACCTTATGTGCGTGTGTATGTGAGTGTTAACACTATGGTTTTTATGGTAAATTTTTCTTATGGAGTCTATCAATGAAAAAAGCGTTTTCGCCAACGTTATTCATTTTTACTCAAAATCGATTCTAATACTCTTTTGATTATTTTTTCCAAACTTTTCTTCGCCATATTTCTTTTATGAAGATAGGATCCAGTTTTGCTCTTTACGATATGTGACGAGTCTCTTATGCCTTTTCGAAGTCTTTGTCGTTTTCTTGTTGCAACTGAACGACTTCTCCACCATGCTGAGGGTTTCTTAGCTATTGCTGGCATTCGTGCATAAAAATTGAGGCTGTGCCCATGTCTTCCTTTTTTCTATATTCCCCTCCCCTCCTTTACAGATTTTTCCCGGTAATGTTCCAATCAGTATTTTTAAAGAGGGTAACTGTGTTTCCTGAAAAGATTTATTTTAGATAGAATTTCAGCTGTACCCCAAATGCAACGCATTCTTGTTCAATTTTGCAATCCTTTCTGGAATTTACAAATGTCCATAAACGAATCTCAGAAAGTCACTTGTTTATTTGTATATAGCTGCTCATTTTTTAAAATCAAGTGATGGTAAATGATTCGTGAAGATTTTCAAAAATATAGAATTGAATCTCTACTGATTATTATAAAATATTTTAATGTTTAAAATAATTATGAGGGCATACCCTTCAACAAAATTGATAAATATTGAATCTATATGAATAATAAAAGAGAATATATTTCTGAGTTTCAATCTATCTGGAATCCAGAACTTTTTGGTATATACATATGGGTGCCCAACGGAGTGACATGGATTCTTATGGGTGCTGGAAATTTACTCTGGAGAGATAACTGAATCATTATAAATCAGGATGCATTTAAATTTTTAACAGACATTTCTTGCATAAGGCAACCCTGGCATATATATTCACTGAGGAAATAACTATAATAACATGTCTGAACTAGTATATTTACATGTCAGCTATGATTACATGGATTTACGAAAATGACTTTTGGTTCTTTTAATAAATAGGATATTATTACGGAACTTGGAGGATCTTTCTGATTTGTTGGCCAAAAAAGACACAGCCCTTTAGTAAAGGATGAATATTTTTATTAAAGCGAATATAAAGGCAACAAAGGCACAGCCGAGGTGAACACAGGCAACACACAAAAGCATGCCACAACAAACAGTATCCCACAAGTAGAAATCGGTAGTAATAACAACAACAGCACACAAAGTGACCAGACAAAATTCAAAACAAGAAGGGAAATTTCGTAACTACAATCTACGGTCTCTCCAGACGCATGTAACAGCAATCGTTTGAGCTTCCCTCCATGCCTGTTCTTCGATGGACAGAACCAACAATTCCGGCTTTGTTTATTCCCTAAACGATGATACATGACTATTCACATGGTTGTCTTCTGCTCGAGACTGCCGATTTTTATAGTTCACGTTAGCGATCAGAGAATTTTTTTGAACAATCAGGTATACCTTGGTTCCCAATAGGTGTATCACCAAAATTATGGAAGATACCAGTGTTATGTATTTTGTTGCTAATGTCACCAAATTAGTCGCCAAACAGTCACCAAGCTTTGCGATCACTGACTAGGCATCCAACAGAAATGATCATGCTAGGAAACAGATTTTTTTACAACATACGCAGAATTATCAACTTAGAAGAGTATCTCGTAGAATTCATAAAAAACAAAAACAAAACGAACTTCAATGAAATTCGGAAAGTGATACCAAGCTCAAAAATCAGTACCAACTCTTTTCATGCTTTTTAGAAAAGATTACAAAAAAATTTATAAACTTTTCTGTCATCACATTTGTCTTAAATAGAGCTTAATTCAGAAATTTGTTCACTGACTGTAAAAGGAATAGGCAGAATATCGTTAAAAATGGCAATTTGAGGCAGATAAACGAAGTAAAGTTCGATATCAACAAATTTTTAACCAACATCAAACCTCAACTATCACATTTTTTATATCTGGTTAATAGTGAGTTTATTTAAAAAAATTTCATAAATTTATTCCTTTCAATTATAGTTTTTATTATTATTTCTGAATTCCCCATAATTATATAGATAAAATAAATAGTAATAGGTACTGGTAAAATAAATTTTAAATTTTGTTAAATTTTAAACTAAAACAATGTTGATCATTTTTAATTTTTATATATAAACATATAAGTATTTTGTTTAAATAATATTATCTTCTACGTTCATTACAAAAAACACAGCATTCCTTAAATTCGTATCTTAATCTTATGAGCTCAACCGTTTTAACGGTCTTTTCACACCAATAAGTTTTATAATTTTATGCTTCACAAGTATCCGGCCAACTTACTACCTCTAACACGTAAGAAATAGATTATGTAAAATCGTTTTATGGTATTACAAGAAACTCATTACTCTTTGTATTCGTTTTTCTCATTAAAAATTAAATTAAATTTGTTATTAGTAGTAATAAATTATAAGAAAATAAAAATTTGGGGGGGGATGATATTTTCTTCTGATAAAGGCAATTCCCTTGTAAAAGAATAATATCTCATTCTGTGACATATAAAAAAATAATTTCCAAAAAACATAAATATTTATAATTTCTATTTTAATTTACATATCAGAAAATTAAATAATTTCAAAAATGAGACAAAAACTAAGATGGCATTCGTTGCAAAACTGCACATTACCTAATTTACCCAGATAAATATTTGTACATTTACTTTTCTCTACCGAATATTTTACATTTGCAAAAATAAAACAAGATGTCTTCATTTACTATTTAGTAGATTACTATGCTATAGTTTACTATTCAAAAAGAGAATCCTCATTTCCTATTCAAAACCAAGAATTGCAGTTCTGAAAAGTGATCCCGTTTAACTTTAAACTACAGATGAGTCTTTCCTGCTCCTAAGTCATGTTATGGATCTAATGGGAAAATCCGAAGAGTTATTTTATTTATTACAAAGAATATTTTTCTTTGCTTTTAAATAAATAAATAAAAAATGCTTGAAACTCGCTGGTCTGATTCCAAATCCTCAACTATTAGTTCTTTTCTTTTATTTGTTCTTATGTTTCTCTTGTTCTTATTTTGACATATACGAGTTATTTTTTTAAAATCTTTTCTTATCAAATGATTTTATGAGGATTTCAATTTGAGACCTATAAAATCCATTTTGTATTTAGAAGAGTCGTTTGTGGAAAAGTAATCGAAAAATAGGTACAAATAAGATTCTGTTGGGATGTGTGTATCGGATTGCGCTAGGCCCGAACTCCCAATCTTATGGGTAGTAGCCGAGTAACATATCCGTTGGGCCGAAAGTGCACTTCAGTCCAAAGGAAGTTATCTGGCTTATATATCATTCACCACATACTCTCCTACCAGTGAGTCGGTGGATTAGACGAGCGATACCAATGTTAGGTGCTGGTGGTAATGTTAACAACTGTCGTATTTAATGCGCTTCTCGGTCTTTGAGTCGCCGATAGAGGGCGCCACGGCAATAGAACGAAGCTACGTGCGAAGGCTGCATTTATCCAAGATCAGTCACCGGGTCCCCATGTTGGGATGTGATTTGATTGCGGTAGGCCCGAACTCCCAATCTTATGGTTAGTAGCCGAGTAACATACCGATCGGGCCAAAAGTGCACTTCAGTCCGAGGGATGTCATCTGGCTTATATATCATTCACCACAACTCCAATTATCAGAGAATCTTGAGAGAATTTCTGAATATGTCAATTAGATTGTCTCCTCCAGAATTTCTAAAAAGTAGAGATTTTCTTTTTAAAATTACAGACTATTAATGTATTTCAGCATTTATTGCTTTGATTCTACTTTCCAGAAATGAATTCAAAATTTTAGATTATTCTTGGAAATATTCGGGATGTCATGCAATAAAAATAAATGATTAAATGCTGATGAAACATTATTAATCCCAACATTAAAGATTTAAATTACTATATTGATTTTATACATAGATCAATATATTCATTAAATTATTTAGGAAAAAATATTAACCCAAATATTGAGGATTTAAATTAATATATTCCTTTTATGCAAAGTATAAAATGAAGTCTCCTGAAAGCGTCTATACGTTTGAGCTACAAAAACTCAAGAATTAGTTAACGGGTATTGAAGGTATTTATACTATTTTAGAGCATTTATTAAGAAAGGTTTTAGTACATTAAAACCATATCAAATTTTAAAAAAGGAGTCTAATTATTTATATTTAATCTTTGCACTTATAAACGCATGCGCGAAAGCCTCAAACTGCCCATGTGCAAATAGCAAGAGCTGTGGTATGTATATGCGATACATTTCTTTGTTTACGTCTGATTTTAAATAGTGATTCAAAATTCATTATTCTCCCAAATAAAGTAAATTCAACCTTAACCGTAAGATGAAACAAACGTTCGGTTAGCGAATATCAGAGAAATAAAGTCCATACTTGGGGAAAGAGAGTCTTTTGATGAGCGAAATAACCGTTTTTCTTATTCTTGACCCTAGCTGGCGCTACTTGTAAAACAAAAAGACGCATTTCTTAGGCTTATAATCTGCTGATCGTATCAGCGGAGGTTTGTCCACGGCAAATTCCATTAGTCACAACACATCATAAATTAGATTCAAGTATATAAATACGTATTCATGTATATTATATTATATCATAATTTTTTTATCTAAGTACTCAAACACAAAAAAGCCATTTCAGCATTCTTTTCTAAAAAAGAATTATGCAAGATGTTTCTCTTTCATACACAAAAATAAAACCTAAAAAATATTTGTTAAATGAACAGTAGTTGGAACAAGAAACGTTGATCTAATGAGTTGCTCAGCTGTAACATTACATTAACTTTAATCAGACGTAATAATGTACGTTTGCTAAGTGGAAAACTTTGTTATGTTCTCTTTTTCTTTGAAGTGATTTTTTTTATTTTCTTCTGAACTTGTCAAAACAATGCGCCACGAAAATCTTATTATCAATTTTTTTATTTGTCCAAATGATCTTGAAATATATCGAAAAAAATTTTTAAAAAAGCATTGCTTGGTCAAAAATCGTTTATTTCTAACTAGATTTTTCATTTCTGACTGAAGAAGCACTTTTAGCTGGTGAACCTAATTTCCAGACATAGAAAAAGAATAAATTTACAAGGAATTTCAGAAAGCCTAAGAGACATTCTTAGCTCTGGAATGAACTTTGCACAAAAAGAATCAAAATTTAAACTAAAGAGAGAGCGGCTTTGTCGATTATCGCTTCACGTTTGTCGCTTCCTTTTTAACAAATTGATTAGAATTTTTATCTATGTGGACGTTTCACTTTATAAAAGTTTCAAATACTTTATGGTTTAAAGCTTTTACAATTTTAAATAACAGTTCTTTTTTTACTCCAAGTATCGCATGTAAATGAAACTCCTAATTTCGTTTAAACAAGTGTTCTGGGACTTGGGTAATTTTCTTGCTTCCTGTGTTGCAACTAAGATGTGGAGTTAAGCAGCAAATTCCAAAGGGCATTTTATTGTTAAAACAAGATTATCTTCCACTGTGGAGGATCCTCTATTTATATCAGTCAAATGAGAATCATAATTGTTCATGCCATATAGCATTTATGTGCTTTCATCAACATTCGATTTTCAACTTTGCAGACATGATATGAATAATTGTTGTTGTTTTTACTTATGGCACTTGTCATGGACAAACCCCGCTAATACATCAGCAGATTTTAACCTGAATGTATGCGTCTCTTGTTTCAAGTAGCTCCAACTATCGCCAAGAGTACGACTTTAGCTACACACTCATCATACATTCACTTGCACAGCCCCTTTTTACCGGAGGGTAGCGATAGCACAACGAAGAACAACCATGCCTGAACCAGAACTCGGACCCGGGACTCCAGGGAACACGAGGAAGAAGCACTACCTCTGTGCCAAAAAAGCCGGCATTGTTGTTGTTACTTATGGGACTTGACAAGCCCTGCTGATACATCAGCAGATTTTAAGAAGAAGGTACGAGTATCATGTTTCAAGTAGTTTCGACCAGGGCCAAGAGTACGACTTTATCTACTTACTCATCACATTTGCTTGCACAGCGCCTTTTTACAGGGTTCCTAGAACTCAAGGAATATGTGATACCTCTGTGCCAGAAAGCCGGCTGATATGAATGATAATAATTAATTATCACAGCACATTGATCTTGATCTCTTTGAATGAAAAATATTGTATTCATAAAAAAGAATTCGTAATTTTTTTTCAGAATTATTTTTGTTTCAACATTCATAGAGTTTAGAAAGCGAATTAGAATAAACTTTCTCCTTGTTATTTACCAACACAAAGCAATAAAACTTTTAATTGCTTTTATCCCGAATGATTAGAGAAATTGAATATGGTCAACCATTTATACACTTCATAGTTCCGTAAATGCATTCCTGTAAAAAACTCTTATTCTAAACTGTTGAATTAAGAAGATTTCCAACAAGTTTTTCAATCGCACGTTAAAAGCAAGAATATAT
>JAOUZG010052814.1:2033959-2059936 GCA_026289955.1 Argiope argentata
TTTCCGTTAGCTGGGCGGCAGCTAATATATATATATATATATATATAATAAAGGATCTATATATTGTAACAAAGTATACCTATTATAATCTATTATAATAGGGAAAGGTACATTTCCGTTAGCTGGGCGGCAGCTAATATATATATATATATATATATATAATAAAGGATCTATATATTGTAACAAAGTATACCTATTATAATCTATTATAACAGGGAAAGGTACATTTTCGTTAGCTGGGCGGCAGCTAAAAATCACCATAGAAATTTAACGGAATTCTACGTTATTTGTCGATTTTTAACTTTAAAATCATTGTAAGAAATTTGGCATAATTCTACATTACTTGACGATTTTTCGCAGGCGCTCGTCTAACGGAAAAATGGCCAGGGAATTAACAGTTTCCATTGAGCCTGAAAGTTAAATGCCCAAAATAAAATGACTAAACGCAAATTATATTATCTTTCAAACACGTAAGCGTCCTTTCTATATTTCATCGTTGACTTCATCTTAATTAAATCTCCAAAGTGGAAGTTAATCACAAAGAATGATCATTTACGACAGAATCATTGTATTGAATATCTAATTCTTCAGAAGAAAACTCTTTCGAATATACAATGTATCTTTTAGTTATCTAATTAACTTATTTTAGCGTTATTGTCTTTAGAAGGGTAATCAATTTAGAAATATCGCCGAATTTTGCTTATGAAAGCGTCTTAATCAGTGTTAAACAGGCACTGTATATTATTTTGCTTTAATAATATCTTTGTTAATCGAATAACAAAAGGTTGTTTTGCCTTTGTTTCAAGGAACTCATTCAGTAATTAAGAATATTTGAAGTTATAAATACCCTGTTTCTTGTTTTAATGTCGATATAATACAGATTAAATATCTATCCATATTTCAAATCTGCCAGGCCGAATATGAATTTTCTGTATTCTTCCTACTGTTTTCAATTGAAGCATGGGATTTGATGGAATAAAGCATCAAATAATGAATTAATAACCTAGCAAATTTATTTATTTACTCTTTATGGCCCAATAAAGTAGTGTTTAATCAGTATTTTGATTAACTCCCGGCTATGTTGAAAATTTAATAAAAAAAAGAAGTCAGAAAACAAATTATTAGTTAAATAACATTTCGTCGAATGTATAAAACTGGTTTAATTGTTTTATAAAACATAAATCAAGAATGTATTTTAAAAAAAGTTTACCTTCATTGCGAAACTTTCATATTAGACATATTACATTACATATTAGACTTATATTTAAAATTAAGCATCTTTAAAGTGAAAGAAAAAGTGAAAAGAAAATTTTCAGAAATTATTACATTAACACTTGAGTCAAGTATTATTTTAGATTTGAATTGATGCTTTCCATTTGACATATTTAAGTCAATAAGTTTGTTTTGTAGCATGGATGCCCTTTGGCAGATGTAAAATCGTCAAAGTATCTTTAGAACATACAACCACACTTGATTGCACTACAGGTTTGTACCTGGATGGAATTTTACATCAACATGTTTTCAATTGAATTTCATACTAACATCGATCGTGGGTTTTTTTTTCTGTATTGGCCATTCGTTGTTATTGTAGAATTGTAGCTAACAAGCTGGCCACTAAATATAATTATTAATAAAATATATTAATGTTAAATAAACCTATTTTTTAAACTAATTAGAAATAGGAAAAGAAAAAAATGGCAAAATAATTGGTGTCATCGAAAACATGAATATTTGAATTTTGATTTGATGCAAAAAAACTATTTTGTGTTTCAATATCCTTACATGTTAATACAGAATAGACTTGAATGCTCAATTAATCTTTAATTAAATAAAATTCTGATTAAAATGCTTTTCAAATTTTAGTTAAAATGCTTTTCAAATTCTATCAAGATCTTTTTTCAAAGTGTATACAGGTCAACTTTTGAAATTAAAGATCAAATAGTCTGATCTGTATTGCTTCAATACATGCACATGGATACAGAGATAAACATTTCCTTATTTATTAGAAAAAAATATATTTATACAACGAAAAGTAAAATTAAGCTATTTCTTACATACCAACAAGCCATGCTTCATAATTTTTTATAATATTTTTACTAATATATAAATATTCAAATAAATAGAAGAACGAATGAATATTACTTGTTTTGTATTATTAATTATGAATCAAAGATATGAAGACATCGAACATTCATTATAAAATTTCTTCCTCGAATAATTCATGAAAATGTATATACCATACAATAATGCATATTTTTAATCAAAGATTCATCATCAAATTGCACAAAGAAATAATAAGTGAATTGAACTCATTATAATGAACTGAATCAAGTAGAGGGATACCGACAATTTTCTAGTTATTTATCTGTTAACACCAACTTTTCAAAATATGCATACAATCAAATAATGCATTTTACAAAAGCATATATCACTTATCACTTTTACATCTCAAAATATAAAATTGAATATTTCGATGATATATATCATAAAATGAGAATTCCCTTCTGACAAAGTTTTAACTTTTAAAAATTAAATCTCATTTCACTATGCAAATATGTTGACACATAAATAATTAAAATCTTTATATAATAAATATCTGAAAGACTGTCTGGCTTCTAAAAGAGGGAAATTCCTACTTATATTAATAAATGAATTGAATCTGAAAGGAATTGAGTTGAATTGAGTCTTTGAACATGAATAAAATGATCCATTATATCAAAAACATCATTATTTCGTAATCCTTTCGTGAATCTATAGTTTTCTTAATAAGTATCAGAGATTATTAAAATGTCATATCATTTATCACTGAAATTAGAGGCTATTTCTTTTAGGAATCTAGAATATAATCTACATGAAAGTAATTGAATAAAATTGTTGTTAAACAAATTGTCACCTTTAGATGTTTGAGAAGCAAAGTTAATCAAAGTGAATTCCGAAGAATCTCTAATAAAAGAATTCCTCTCATAGTATCGGATTAAACACATTTCAAGCAGCGTTTACATACTTATTCAAGTAAGCTTATTAAGAAATAATCCTGTTAAGCGAAACTGCTTCATTCTGCTATATTAGATACTACGTTTTTATCTTTAATGAAAGTGTATTGATTGTTTAAGCTATATATTTGAAGCCGGAAGTTGTCACTAGGAATCTGGGATCAAGGCTTTTAAATTTGTTTCGATACTTAAGCAATTGGGAGGTTAATTTTAAGGATGTAATATCATGGAAAAGAATTTAAGAAAGCCTCGTGCATGAGTACTGGTGTGACATTTATTTTTATGGTGTCAGAACATGATGTTGTTTTTGGGATGAGGTTTATGGCGTCAATAAAAAACCATAGCTGAAAAAAATTATTGTCTTCACGAGCATCTCAAAAACCAAGCTTTTAATAAAGCGTTGCCATTGCATTTGCAAAAATTCTGATTTTAAAAAAATTAGTTAATTACTACAACAAATAAGACCAAGAAAATATCATTTTGAGCACGTGATGATATGAAATGAAATACATAGGAAATGTGGTATTTTTTAAACAATAAATGCGAGACAAATCTTATTCGATCGTTTGCAATACTGAAGTGGTTCATTCAATGAAGCAGTTAAAATGAATAAAAATATAATTTAACTTTCACGAGCACGTGATGATCGGCCGTTCAAGAAATGATGCTCTGACATGATGCATTGAAATAGGCATAGGAGATTTCATTTTAATCTTTTTAAAACTTATTTTACTGATTATTAAATTCTAATTTCTCTATTACGAAGTAAACAAAAAGTATTATTGCTGATAAGAAAAATAAAAAGAATTTGAATTGAAGATTTTGATGTAGTTCCATATTTTAAACGTCTACTAGCTCAAGAAAAAACATTTTTGAAAATTTCGGTAAATCCATCTTCATATCTATCTGTGCAAAATATAACTCATAACCCTTAGAGTTATCAGACGAAACTTTGTATATGATCTTTACACCAAATTTGTAGATTTCTATCAAGTTTTGAGCGAAATCTATTTAGTGAAAGTTTTCATGTCCGGTTGTTTGAATATAAGTTAACACAACTACAAAACGAAGATATCTAGACGAATAATATTCTATACACAAATTTAACATCTATATTACAGGAGCATGTCAAATTTTGAGATAAATTCTACTCGCGGTTGAATGTCTGTCTGTTTGAAATGAGTAAACGTAATAACTTAAATATATAAGATTTGATACATATTTCTGGGATTCCAAGTAAAGTTACGTACCAAATTTTAGTTTTAAACGGTTTTAAAGCACAAATTCAATTTTTAGGTGCCATTAATCGTATTTAAGAGTCTAATTGCCAAAGATCACACGATACGTTTGGAAAATACAAAAAATCACGCCAAAATTTAGTATATCGTAACTGTTGCATTCCAGCAAAGTATCATCTGGTATAGCACCTTTATTAGAGAGTAAGCCAGAAAATTTGTAACAGACTACTCCACCTAGTTTTCTCCGGGAGTAAAAATACGGAATTTTTATGATGTCTCGGAAATCTACACGTAGAATGAAGATAATTCGAAACACTTAAAATGACTATTACACTCTTACAGGTTTTAATAAAATTCAGTGATTTTTTTTCAAGAAATTCTGTTTTACTTACACTCCTTAATTACATTCTTTAATTAACCTATGTGATTAATCTTTAATTCATGTGTTTGTTATCACTTCCTAACCGTTTGGGTGATTTCGATGAAACCAGATGTATATATTCCTCACTAGTCCACTAAAAGTACTCTACACGATACTACACTCACTTCCAAAATTTAAGCACGGAGAGGCATTGTAAATTTCCGGAAGCCAATCAGAATTGAAGAGGATGCAATTCGCTGCAGAGGTAGATGGGAGTATGCAAATATGTTAGGTAACAGCCAATCGCGCTTTCACGTGAAGAAATATGCAAAAAGGGCAGTCTTATAAGAAGACAGCTTTATGAAAAATTTGGTTGTTAAGTGATGACAGAAGGTTTTAAAACTTTCGTACGACGTGTTTTAAAGGCATACGTGTTTCTATGACTTTCAGAAGACGAATGGAAGATTCTCAGTACTGGCGTGCTGTGAGGCGCATTGAAGCACGGTACTCGATCACAGATGTTGCTCATTTCTACGTCGTTCATCATCCTGCAATTTCACATTTATGGGCACAATTCCAAACCGCACAGGCTGTTGTCCGAAGGCCTGTAGCCGGTCGTCCAAGAGTTACAACCCCCGCGGAAAATCGATATATTGCTATTGTAGCCAAGCGGAATCGCAGAGAGACATCGCACGTGGGACATCTCTGGTTACAGCGTCCATTGGTAAGGCGATATCTTCTACTACTATACGCCGAAGATTACATATGGGTGAACTGCACGCCCAGGTACCTCGAGTTCCGAGGTAGAAGCATTATGGTGAGGGCAGGGATTTCATTAGGATACTGCACCGACCTGCACATCGCTAAACGGAGTTCTGCGACGGCTGCCCGGTATCGAGATGAAGTGCTAGAACCCATTGTGAGATTGTACGCTGCAGCAGTTTGTCTTACTTTTGATTTAATAGACGATAACGCACGTCCTCATAGAGATCACATCGTCGATGACTACCTGGAGGGCGAAGGGATTGCGCGTATGGCGTGACCAGCATATTCGACCGAACCTTAATGTCTTTGAAAATCTTTGGGATGCTCTCAGCCGTGGTATATCTTCACGTTTCCCACGTGAAGCCACTCTTATTGAGCAGGAAATTGCTCTACAAAAAGAATGGCGATTGCTTAATTCGGTGGCGGTTGACCAACTAACAGTAAGTATGGTCACAAGGTGTAAACCTTTTGTACAGATGAGAGGAGGGGGGATCACATACCCTATTAATGTCCTTTTTTTCATTTTATGCCGTTTATTTTCACTTTATACATAATTCTGTCTAAGTCTCCAGTATGTCATTATCTGATAACTTACAAAAATTTAATTTTTTTTTCATTTCTGTATATAATTATTGATTTTGTTTTATGCATAAATATACATGCTACTTTCCTGCCGAATTTTGTGTCAATCAAAGAAGTATTTGTTGATTTTTTTTGCCTTTTACATCTTCGTGCTTAACCCTTTGGAAGAGAGTGTATATAAGAATGTACGAAATAGTGAAGATATGGACAGACTAACATGAATTTGATAGAACCGTAGTAATTTTTTATAAAACTTCGTTTAAAGATTTTTTGCAGTAGATTGCGAACTGTCCTAGGACCGAAATTTTAACGTTTGTGTTTACAACCGAGTAACATAACCATTAGACCAAAAGTGCATTTCAGTCCTCGGAATGTTATCTGGCTTATGAAGGTGACACCACAAGCTAGGTTTAGAGAGTTAGGTTTAGTCAATACACTGGATATATGAACGTTTTCTGAACTACTTTCCTGAATTTTTAAACTGTGTCCAAAACTTATTGTGTTCTGGCTCTATCGTGAAAGAACACAATAATTTTTCGATGCCTCAATTTTTATAATTTCTTTCAAATGTTTCCTCAAGCTTTTCTTCTTGCTGCAATTAAAAATATAATTTTTCCAGATTCGAGTATCGCAAATAATGTATTCTCTTCCAATTTCGCCATTTGGTTATTTTTTTACTGAACATCTCATAATCTCGGATTACTATTGGTTTCGTAATTACTCCTTGTATTCTGTCTTACTGTAATCAATTAGAACATTTCCTTTACCTGCCAATCCTCATGAAATTTATAAACGAAGTCGTAATATAACTAGATTATATTTCGTTGCATTACTTATGCTGTTGATGTTGTTATTAGTGTCACATGCCATAAACAAGTTTCGCCAAGGCATCATCGAGTTTTAAGCCGAAAGGAGAAACTCTTGTTTTGAAGTAGTGAAAACTTGGGCCAAGAGAACGACTTAGCTACTCACTCATCACATTCGCTTGCACAACCCCCCCCCCTTTAGCATTTAAACGATATTACAGATGGGAGCATTCCCGCACCTCAAAAATAGAACAACCATGCCCGAATCAGGACTCGAGCCCGAGACGCCCAACTCTCAAAGAAGGCGCTCTACCCCTATGCAATAACGCCTTCATAGTTCCTCAGCGTAAGTTCATATCATAGTGTTGAATAAATTGATTAAATATATTTGACAAAAAATTAAAATTATGAATATTACATTTCCAAAGGCAATTATTCTAAAAAAATCATAGTATATAAGCCTAATATATTGGCCTAAAAAATACAATTAAGATTTTAAATTGAAAGTTTTTAGTTGTATTTTTTGGGCTGATATACTAGGCTTATATACCATGATATTATTAATCACGTGTCTTTTTTAAGAATTTGAGTCCTTTGATATTTATGTATTTAAAAACAGTCTTCATTCGGCAGAAAAAATAAGTTTGTTTGTTTTTTTTTTCATTTTAAGCTTTCTACGATGAGGTAATCAAATACACAAAAAGAAATTTAAGCTTCCAAAGTTTTATATAAGCAAAAAATAGAATATTCAACTATTAGCTAAAAACTTGAAAAGAATATTACATTTTAAATATTTAAGTTGTCTCTAAGGGAATAAAACTACCTTTAATTTATGAAAAAGTAATTAGTTGCTGGTCAAGTAGAAAATTTATAATGAGTTGTTTTTACCAGTTACAGACTAGCAGTATTATTTTTATCTTTTCAGGGGAAAATAATACAGCTACATTTTTTTATACTTTGGTTAATGTATTAATTGCGTGGTCAATGCAGAAATAATTCTATAATTTATGCATAACCTTAATAAACCTTTAAAAAGAAATTGTTGCATAATTTTTATCAAAAATATTCTTGAATCATTTATGTGATTTATATATTAATGAAACTGCAATCACAGTAAATGTATCATAGAAAAAAAATACCGCCTATTAAAAACTTATTGTTTTTGTCAGACGTTATTTTAGCAGTTAAACGATATTATCTAAGATATATCATGAAATATGGGAAATTTTCTTATAAAACAACAACCGTCTCTCTAAATTTCAATTTTCTTCAATCAAAAATTTCCTTCCCTCCAAAAATAATTATGAATTTCCCAATTCCTTTACGAACCAAGCACAGTATTTCAAAGAAAACTTCATTAAAAGGATATTTTAAACTCATTAAATTATTTTATTTAGATGCAACTAACTTTAACATGGCATTTAACCACATCTCTCTTATTTACATCAAATACAATTTAAGACAAATTTTCCTTTACCAACTGGAATAACCTTAAAATCCAAAATAGTATTGATACCATCATAACAACATTCATGATACTTTATTTTGATGATCAACATTTTACAATATAACCTAAAGAATATTTTTAACCTTCAATATAACCTTTATTCCCATTTCTACGTAATATTAAATAAAAACACAACAGAAAGGAATTCCCCCAATGCCACGTTTATGTTTGAACTTCACACTTCGGTTCTTATTTATTGGCGTTTATTTTTGAATAATCGCCAAAAAAAAAGAATTTTTTCACCAATTTATCCATTTTTACTCGGAATCGATTATGGCGTTGTTTACATTTTTTTCTCCCATGGATCTTCTTTCCTACCATTCTTTCATTGGAGATCGGATCTAGTTTTCCTTTTTTTGAAATGTGATGAAGCTCCAATGCCCTTTTTTTTCGGACTTTTCCGATTTCTGGATGTAAACGAAAGACAGTTCCACCAGTTAGAAGGTCTCTTGGCTATTGCTTGCACTCGACCATAAAAATCGAGACTGTGCCATTTCTTTTTTCATCTTCCTTTACGTTCCCCTTTTCTCACATTCTTCGTGCTCCCACTCAATATTTTTGAATTAAAAAAGAATTATGTGTCCTGCCAGGACTTATTTTAGGTAAAATTCTGTCTCTACCTCGAAAGGGAAACGTTCTGTCTCAATTCTTTTGTAAATTTCTAAATGTCAATTAACATTTCTTATAAAGTCACCTACTTCTTTTCTTTCTTCCTCGTGTTCTGGGAGTCCCGGTTTGGGCATGGTTGTTCTTCTATGTGCTATCTGCCAGATGTGGGGCTGTAACTCCCTTCCTTGTAAAAAGGGGCTGTGCAAGCAAATGTGGTGAGTGTGTAGCTAAGTCGTACTCTTGGCCCTAGTTGGCGATACTTCAAAAACAAGAGACGCTCCTTCCGGCTTAAATCTGCTGCTGTATCAGCAGGGGGCTTGTATATAGGTAAGTGCCACATGTAACAACAACAACAACTTCTTTTCTTGAATTTAACCTATGATAAATTATTCATGAAGACTTTTGAGCAATACAGAGTTTTATGAACTATTCTAATAACAATAAATTTTAAAAGCAAATGCCCAAACAACAATATTTATTAACTTTCTGCAATTAATAAAATATAGTATGGGTATGTGTGTGTATGTTCCTGCGTTGTTATGCATTTGAATATAACGTGCATGTGTACATATGGCCACTTAACAGGCCAACCTCTTTGCCCCACAGTTATCAAATTTATTATATGTATGCCTTAGAAGGTGAAAAACTGCGGTTTTGAACGATTTTTATCGTTATTTAGAATTTTAATTAACTAAAAATTTAGCTGAATTTTGAGGACCCGGGGGGGGTCTGTGATTTGCTCCGAAAATATTACAGCATAAAATTATTTAATTTTTTTATTCATATCTTTGCTTATTTTCAGGAAACATTTTACATCCATTCAAAAAAAATTTTTAAATATGCGATTTCTAAATAATAACATTTTAATTATCGTGCGAATTTTTCAGAAGAATGGAAATCTTTTTTAAACACTTTTTCCTAACTTTTAACTAACTTTTGCCTAAATTTTGCCCTGAAATTCAAGTCGGTTTTCATTGTTTCATCGTGTATTTAGCAGCGTGATTTTTTTCCATTGTTGAAAGCATAGAATAAGGATTTTGCTTAATATTTATGTGGTTTATAAGACATAAAAAAGTGATGATTCTGCGAAAGTTAGACGATAAAGGAATAGTGCTTTACGTTTTGAATAGTGCTATAATGTCATGGGACTGATTTCCAATGTAAAGATTCATGTGCAAGATAAAAAAACGTATTTAATGTTATAAAAAGAACACGACTTTAATGTCTAATAATATGACAAAATAATTGTAAGGAAGTTATATTTAAACTATTTAATTGAAACAAAATGTTACCAATATCCCCTGAGATTAGTAGGAATAAATGAAAAAGATAGTTAATTTTTACAGTCAGAATATCTAAAAGTTTTTTTATAATGTTTTATTATAATTAATTTCCAATCTTAATTTATGTCATATCAATAATTAATTTCTAAACTTTTGTTTAAAGAATATTTTTAAAATTCTTTTGTAGTAAATTAATTCAAACCCACAAATTACTTAGTACTTAAAGGATAATTTCTATGTTACGCTTTGTTGGAGACCAATATTACTTAAAACTGAGAGGAATATGCCGTTTTATTTTTAATTTTCTAAATTAACTTTTTAAGACTACGTCCAATACCTCATAGAGCTATTATGTCCACTCATGTATCTTTTAATTTTAATTCTAATTTAACTTCATTTTTTATTCGTCATTTAAATTACATGGATATCAAATAGATACCATGCAAGATTTTATGCAAAATTAAACTTTCATCACGTAAAAAATCACGTAAACAAATCTGACGAAAAAATAAAAACTATATTGTTGTGAAATGTACTTAAAAATGTGTTTAAAAGTTAATTAAATTCAGATAAAAGAATTTTACAGCAAATAAATTGGAGAAATTAAAAATAATTTTTTGAATTTAAAACCGTGTATGGGAATATTTTCAGAATTTATTACTGATAAATGCCAAAATTTAGCATAATTTTTAATAATCTAATCTTGCCTATAAAGTGTCAATACCCATACAAACACAGATTCATTTCTCTCATATGTAGAAACTGTTAACATAGATAGTTAAAACGGAAAATTTTAGTGACGTAATATTTTTATCACCAAAAAGCAATAACGTTTCTAAAAATAGAATGACTCCTTTTATAAAAGAGCAAATAATAAATAAATTTTTAATAAATATAAATATTTCCAATATCCACCTTTTCTTACGAAAACAATCTAAAATTCTATTATTTGCAAAATGAAACAAAAACCAAAAAGGTATTTATTTAATAATAGGCAAATAAATAGCTATAGTTTTTTTTACTCAACATGCTAAATTACGTAAATCTGCAAAAATAAGATAAGATGTTTTCATTTACCTATATAAATATTGCTTCTTGTTTTAAATTCTATACCAAAAATTGTAACTCTTAGAGTTGATCCCTTTTAACTTGAAATTACAGATGAATCTTTTCTAAATTATACTTTGAATCTAATGGAAATTTCCGAATAGTTTTTTTTTTTTTCATTTTCAAATAAATAAACTGAATGATTGAAACTCGCTTGACTGATTCCAAATCCTCGACTATTCCTTCTGAGTTCTTTCTTCTGATCCCAATGTTTCTCTTCATCTTATTTAGAAGTGCCCTGGTCTTATTTATTTTTGAATTCCCTCTTACCAAATGCTTTTATGAGGATTTCAATTTGGGACGGATAAAAACCATTTAGAGCATTTTGATATTGGAGTTCTTATATAAGGATATGTAATGGAAAAGCTGCTGTAAATAAGTCTCTGATCATCGGAAATCCTTGAAGAATATTTGAATAAGCTTGCTTTTTTATCTCCTTTGAATTTAACTTAAAGATTACACAATTCAGAATTTGTTACTTATTTCTTATCTCAATGATGGATTTGGAGATTTGGATTCATTTTGAAATATGTCTATTTTGTATATGTATTAAAAATCTAAAAACATGTGATGTTATATATCAGTCTATTTCTTAATTACCAGTTTTAAATAGAATATTGGTTTTTAGAATTTATTTCAATTAATTTTTATACGTAAACTTATATTCATAATTCCTTTAACAAAATATAGAAAAGGAAATAATGTTTTCCCGAAGTTTATTCATGTTTTTCTTGCACTCGAACTTTCTAAATTAAATCATGTTTCAAAACCGTCATAGCAGTCAAGATTCTCAAATATATATGAGGGGAGAAATATAATTTTTTTATCTTGTTTTTCGACATAATTTATACAATGTGTTTATAGTTAATGGTGAAATTGGCTTGTATTATGCGTACAATCATCATTAAAAATATAAAGATAATCTCTCTCTCTCTCTCGTGTGTGTGCGTGTGCGTGCGTGCGTGCGTGTGTGTGTGTGTGTGTGTGTGTGTGTGTGTGCATTATTTTAGTGGGTTACATTAAGAATTTGTAAAAATAATGCATGAAATAAAATAATATAACAAACAAATTTTACAACATTGCCAAATAAAATAAAAATTTAGATTAAATCTTTATTTCTAGATTTCTAATACTGAAAAATAATATGAATGAATACTTACTTAAAAAAGGTGTATAAATTGAATTTTATCGAAACAATTAAAAATATTGCTAAAAATTATCCATGAAACTATACAAAAAGATGACAAAATTGAAGAAAGAACTATATAACAAGCTGGCGGATTTTGAAAGGACGTATTTCAAATTTTTAGATGGTTTATAAGTTAGTTTGTATACATAATATTTTCAAATGATATAACAGAAGCATGCCAAAATTACGTTTTTTCTTCAATTAATTAAAAATAACGAATACATTTTAAACCCTAATATGTATATGGGTCAAATTTGGGACCTTTGCAATTGAATTTTTTTTTAAGTTTTCTTTCCAATAACAATAATCTTTTCAACCAAAATATCCTAGTACTTTTACTTTAAATGGGAAAAAAGTTATTTGCTGTATTTGCATATATCGGAAAAAATGCATGGTCTTAGAAAAGAAGAAAAATTATCTCTCCAACCAATTCAAAATTAGTATTCATGAACTGATATGAAAAGCACTTATTATGAAAGGGGTTGATTAAAAGTTACAGAATTAATATAAATGCAGATTGAGTTTGAAAATCTAAAGTCTACAGTTTTTCCGGAGGAACGGTACAATTGAAAACCTATAAAAGAATATACTTCTTGCTTGCTACTTACTTACTTTAAGCAGGCATTCTAAGAATTTTCCTTTGGGTGGGGTCAAAGGTCCTAATGCAGCTGCTGTTGAAGCCAGTCGCCCTCTTCCAAAAGAATTTTCGCAGCCAGATGTGTCGCAAAGAATATACCCAGTTGTGTTTTCCCTACATCAGGCATAACAAAACGATAATTTTTGCTAATTCAGAATATTTGCAACGGAAATAAGAGTCTGAGAATTTGTTCAGCATTTCAAGAAACGACAAAAACTTGGTTTCTTACAAAGATTACGGAAATTAAAGAAAAAATATCTAATTAATACATAAATAGTTAAAAGAAAAAAACATATAAACTTTTAAAAAATTTAATGTTTTTTATATTATTACCGCGCGTACTAACATAACTACCACACAACATTCCATGTTTTTTAGTGAGATCTAAGATAGAAGCCATTAAAAATTGTAACACAGCATTTAAATTACAAGAGCATCATTAAAAAAATGGTGGAGTGTCGTCAGTTGCTTCACTGTTTTATTTTTTTAAAGTGTAAAACTCGAGCAATATTTGTAAATTCGGGGAATTCAAATTATATAAACATAAACTATGTCATTGTTCAACTTGTTAACTTGTTCTGGTCACCCTTGTATGAAGAAAATTCATTCTTGCACTTTTCAGAACCATATACGAGCAATAAGAGGTTTATATTTAAATATTTTCTTGGAAATAAATCGTAGACAGACTCTCCGACCCGCCATGAAGGCACACGGATTAACCCTAAAACTGAATGATCGGACCGCCGCAACAGCAACACTGACAGGAACTGTGGTTGAGTCTTAACGATCCTCACCGGTCGCTGTACAACCTTCCCCTTAGGAAGTATACCCCGTCATCGATGGGAGGATTCCAAACCCCACCTATTAGTGTGCCCTCTAAGGGTGACAAGTTCCAGCCATCATAACAGAAGTATCTCGTCCTCAATTACAAGGTCTCCCCCGTGGGGGATTCTTCTTGGAAATGAGGCAAATAAAATTTTAATGCATATTTCCGAAGAAACTCCTATCAGAAGAGCGTTCTTTCACAAATATTCTTTGATTAACCTATCACGATCAATATTCATCATGTTCTAAATTTAAATTGTTAATAAAGTTTAATAGAATTTTCAGAGAAAGCAAGTAGGCGGGATAATAATAGAGCATGTATATTTGAAACAATTGTCGTAATATACAACAATTTTTCTGGATTCACAAAAACGATTGTTGCTTGTTTCAGTTAGTTGTCTCCAGCATTAAAAGCGTCTCAGTATTCCTGAAACAGTTGCACAATTTTGTCATATTATTTCGGTATCGTTCAGTAAAATAATTTTATTCATTAAATCTTAGTAGATTTTTATCTGATTTTGGAAGAAATGTCCAATTTATTTTAGATTGTTCGACGTTCTCTAGCAAGCATCTATGGTACTAGAAACCAATGTGCTTCTTGTAATATAGTTTTGGTTATATCGATCAACAGTTAAAATTTGTCAACATTCTTTCGATTCACCCTGAAACATCAATAGAAGTAGTCTTCTAGAAACTTTCTCGCATATTCTGTAATAAATTTGCCATGCCATGGAATGTCTTATATGGCACTAGCATACAACAGTAAAGGAATGATAACTTTTGGCATGAATTCAACCTTTTTTACTGAAAAAATCATGTGATACTTGGCGAGTTATTTGGCTATTAATCCCTAACAAGCTTTAATTATTTACAAAAATTGAATTGGCATTTTAGACATGTTTTTCTCAACAGACTGAAGCAAAGATTTGACACAAAACCACCGTTTTGGTCACAAAACCCCAACTCAATTTGTTTCTGAATTATCTTTATCACAGACAAACAGGCAGACAGACATTTCCTAAAAATATGTTAGTTGATTTCAGAGGGCTCAAAAGCATAGAAATTCGTCAAAATTTCGATTTTTTGTAGATCTATGTATTTTCTTTATACTACGTCTACGAGACAGTAAAAAAGAAAATTGCTTCAATTGCACATTTTTAATAGCTATATTCATTTTATTTTAAAGTATTAAACAATTAAGAAGGTGTATTTGAGATATATTTAATTTAAAAATTTATTACCAATATTTCCTTATAATAGCCTCCATTTTATTCCTCCCATATTGAATTAAATCCCATAATTTCAAGATTTTTAAAAGAAAATAAAAAAAAAGATTAAAATGAAATCTACAATGCATATTTTAATGTATCATGTCTGAACATAATTTCTTGAACGGCCAAGCACCACTTGCTCGTGCAAGTTAAATAATATTTTTATTTATTTTAGTTGTTTCATTGAGTTAGTCACTTTAGTATGGCAAACCATCAAAAAAAACTTTGTCTCGCATTTATTGTTTCAAAAAAATGTCACATTTCTTATTTATTTCATTTCATATAATCACGTTCTCAAAATGTCGTTTTTCGAAGTTTTATTTGCTGTAGTCATTTACTCATTTTTTTTAAATCAGAACTTTTGTAAATGTGATGGCATCACGTTATTAAAAGATGATTTTTTCAAATGCTCGTGCAGATAGTAACATTTTTAGTTTTCAGATTTATGTTGCCGTCAAAAACTTCATCTCAAAAACAACATCATGTTCTATGATAAAATATATAAAACAATGAAGCGTTATATATTGTCAAACATCAATTACGTTATACACAAAATACAGCTTTTATTAGGCCTATAAACAACTATACAACCCTGTTTGAAAAATTGATACCCAAAACTGACACGTTTATTAAAAAATTAATCATTTCTTTTTCATTTTCTTTTGACATATAACAAAAATGTTATATGTATTCCTTCACTTCGCCATGTCAATATTTTTAAAATGCGGTTAAAATACGTCAAAGATTGAAAATAATATCCTGAATTTATAGTAAAGTTTCGACGATTTTTTTTTATTTTACTTTCAGTTACTTTTTTTTATCTCTTGTTTTGGATTTCAAAAAGATAAATGCTGGGGAGGAAATATTTGTTTTGTCATCTGTTTCTCAGACATTATTTGTATTGTTTAGATTCTTTAGTACCTATAGGTTTATACGAAAGGATCAAACTTGCTTTTTCTGCTGTAAGAACAGATCAGAAAAGAATGTTTTTAAAAGATTTTAGGATAGAGAGAGGATTCTGTAAATACTAAAGGTCCAATGGATTTTCAGATAGATAAATACTTTTTTGTAATAGAATTTAATGGCAAGACATAATCAATATAAATAGAGAGTTCAAGCTTAACTTTCAGCAGGGATCAGACATCATCTGTTTGGGAAATTTTAAACGCTTTTTAGAATTTACTTAGAATTCTGAATTTCCAAAAGTAGACAGAGGAGTTATAGCAAACATAATAAACATTTATAGTAAAAGACAATTGAAATAGTTCTATTTGTTGAGAAGTAAAGAGTTACAAGAGTATTTCATAATTCATACGTTCGATTCCAAACGATTTTAAAGGTAAGTGAATATTGTGGAACTGTAAGCTTTCATTTTATGACATTACAACTGTATTTTTTTCTTTTTTTTTTCTTGCTCTCATTATAGAAATAACTTTGTGTGAAAGACTCACAATTCGAACGAATCAATTGACAATATTCACTTAAGTAATTAGTCCTCATATTTTATATAATTTGAAGTTATCTGTATGAAAAGCTGCACTAGAATTCCAAAATTTATTTTGATATGCTGACTTTGTGTATATGAGCGTATATTATATACATGTTGCGATTTATAGACAAAAATCTTTATACCTCTAGCTACTAAATTTGGCAAATGTACAACTTAAAGAGCAGAAATGTGCTCTTATTTCAAAGCGCTTTCCCCTTTTAATTAGCACTCATTTTTTAAATTAAAATCATTTTAATTAGAAACATTTTTAATTAGAATCTTTTTTTAAAATTAGAATCATTTTCTTAAATTGGAATCATTTTTAAAATTAGAATCATTTTTAATTAGAATTATTTTTATTAGAATATTTTTAATTAGAATCATTTTAATTAGAATAAAATTTTTGTTAGAATTCAAATTAATTAAAAATTAATCTGAACATAACAGTTTCCTTACAATAACCGTCTAAAATATTAATGCATAAAAATAAATTTTATGCCGTTCTTTCTATAAATTTAATAATTCTTTAGAACGATTCCAGAAATTTCACTGAATATTTAGTGTGCTTCATGGCTTTTTTGGACATTAATCTTTCATTTATC
Source organism: Argiope argentata (assembly GCA_026289955.1). Taxonomy (NCBI): domain Eukaryota; kingdom Metazoa; phylum Arthropoda; class Arachnida; order Araneae; family Araneidae; genus Argiope; species Argiope argentata. The sequence continues at coordinate 2,051,224 of JAOUZG010052814.1, forward strand.
AATAAATATTCAGAAATCGAATTCCTTTTTTAGAAGCATTGTAAATAATTGGGAACGAAATTTAATCTGTAACACAATTGTAAACTCAAAATCATATTCTAAATTTCATACATTCAAATCATTTTACTTTTTAATTGTCACCTCATAGTCAGCAGAAATTCAAACTTTTGACTCCAAATTTATCAATTATCTTCACTTTAGATGTTAAATTTTTCAAAGTATTACAGATATCCCGAAAATTTATATTCAAGCAGTTGGGCTGACAAAATCATATTTAATAATACGATATTAGTTTGATACAAATTCGATAAATCTGCTAAATTTTGGGTAAGAAGCCAAATACCTGATTTCATCAATATTTTTTAGTTGTCTTTGTCATAATCAGACAGACATAATTACAAAGTGAGTTTTGGTCTCGTGGAAATCTGAAACGTCGAGAATCGTCAAATTCTCTATACTCGAATTTTTTTATGATTAAAATACTTTCTTTCTCAATACTTTATATATGAGAAAACAATATAAAAACAAAGTTACTATACAGAAAAATTCAGAAAGAAGACGAATCATACATTTTCATTTGTAATAGTATAGTGCTATGAGATCTCACTCTTTTAGTAGCTTCGTACATAGAATGCACAAAACTTCAGTAAAGACAATCAAAATAACGCAGATATATGTCTCAAAGTTTGGCAAAATCATGGACTTAAAGTTATATTTAAAGGACTTAAACTTGAAAGAAGTAGCAGATTGGGATATATAGCATCAATAGCTGTTATCCTCTGTTTATAGATAAAGTTTCAGTCAGTTAACAGTTACAAATCAGTTTTGATGAGGCGATTTAGACCGTATTCGAAATTCTAAAGTTCCAATGAAAAGTGGAAGTATAATAAGACGGACAGTTATCGCAACACGGAATAGTAATGAAAAAAAGAGACACAAAAAGGCCTCAACAGAATGTGTCGATAAAATTTGAAAGGGCAGAAGTGTTTCAATGCTTGAAGACAAATTTCCAGTAAAAATAGAATTCATATGATGGATTCGAAACATGAATTTTACTATGGAAGAAAAACAAGTAATTGAAGTGTTCTGGAGTGAATATATAAATGATTTAAATAATATCACAGGTAAGCAATATAACCAGCAGGTCGGTTGAAGTATTGCCAAAGGTAAATAAACAAATTAATTAATTAAAATAATAAAATGCTTACAAAAGTGAAACTGGCCAATTTTTCATGACATTGTCAATAAATATTTTTGTTATGTAATTTCTACTTAATTAATTGTCTTCTAGCTATAAAACTTTCGTTCACGTACATTCAAATAATTTCAGGTTAAACAAAGAAAGTAGGCTTAGAATTTATTTATTTATTTATTGAAATGGAACAGCGCAAATCATATTAAAAATTGTCGAAACTGTGAAAAGAAAATAACTTTTCAGTCTCTCACTTTTGAGAACCTTCAGTAAAATTATTAAACTTTTCTTACAAATTTGTTAGTCTTAATAAGGCGCTAATACATCATATTCTATTTAATTTTCTATCTTTATCTCAAAGAAGTTATGGGGAAGTGTTATAAAGAATATTGATCAAATTACAGCCCATTTACGAATTTATTCAAACATTTTAACGCATATTACATTATGTAATTCCTTTGCAAATTTTTAACGCATGAAACATATTGCTTCACAACATTAACACATATTACGGGGCAATTAAAATCTAATCACAATTTTTCTATATTAGAATATATGATTTAACTATTATAAAGCGAAGACATATAAGTGAAAATAAAATGTTATTAAAGAATATTTTTCAAATTGCAAGGCATTGTTATTGAGCGAAATCATCTGCAATGAATTCATCTGGTAATTTAATGATGAAAAATTCTTTGAATTTTTCATAACAAAGTTTCCTTCGGGATTTATTATTATTTTTTGCATTTGTTTCCTGATATTTTTATATATAAATAAAATAAAAGTTCAATTAAAGATTTTAAAAGAATGAGAAGAATTTGACACCGTTATTGAAGAGATTTCAAAAATTCCATGCTTTTCAAGAGTTCAAAAAATCTATTTAAATCTTTTTATAGTTACAAGAAAGATCTTCATTGCTCTAATAGAATTTCCAGAAAAAAAATATAAATTTATAAGGAATTTTGTTTGAAAATTGGCCATCTTGGGCAATATAATATTTCAAAAAAAAATGTAAAATATTTTTTTAATTGAAAAAATAATAATAAGTAATAAGTTATTGATTTTGACTTCTTCATTTGGTTAATAAAATAATGCGTACTGATGGAAAAGTTGTGACAATGTCATCTTTAAAGCCTTCTTTACAATTAAAATTTTAATTCGTTTACTTTATTTTGTGTAATCCCAGCATGATTGGTCTTAACTGAAGGAAACTTCCAGGATTGCATTTTTACGTCCTAACGCGAGCATTAATTAGATTAAAAATGTGGTATATGTTTAATTAGCTTAGCTATTCAAATACGGGAAAATCCAAAAAGCGAAAAAAAGAAGTTTTAATCAACAAATGTAAAAGAACATGGAGAAAATTTCTAATGGTTATTTTAAAATATTTTAAAGAAGCTGTGTGTTTAAAAAAAGAAACATTGAGTTTCATCTCATGTATGAAGCATTTATTCTTTAATCCTTCCTCAAAAAATAATTTAAGAGATAGCTTTCTTTTAATTTTAGATTTTTACAGAGCAACTCAATTCTCTTCCAACGATTCCAAGATCTTAAAGTAATCTTTTAATCACCGAAAATTTCACATAAAATGCGATGAGCTCCTTTTCTAAAACCTACAAAACTAGCAGATAGTTACATTTTTTTTTCTCAAAGCTGCATTTATTATCCTAAAGCTTGAATTTTAGGATCGACTTGAACAGACTAATTTGAATAATCTGTGGGTAAAAGAATTGTTTTTTCTTCCTTTAGAGTTTTTAAAGAAAGTTCAAAGCTTTTCCTTTTCCATGTCTGAATTAAAATAATTGACAGTACATTAACGGTGAATAACCGCTACGTTCGAAAAAGTAAATACGATCTTCTATTGATGTTTAAAGGCCGATTTTTATAGCCTTATTACAAATTTAATACGAAAGGGCACTTTTCTTATTTTAAATTAATATTATCTCAAACTTTTCGTGGAGCACCAGGTGTGAAACTTGGGCTTTAGTCAAATTTCATTTATTATTAAATTAGGAGAGAACAAAGGAAACATTGCAGTATTTGACTGATTGACACGATGACATAATTAAAAAAAAACTGTGATTTCAATAACCCAAATTAATCGACTATTATTTTTTTTATTTTAGAAAAACGTTTAAAAATAACATTTAAGGATAAATTGTTTGCAATTATTTTGATTCTATAAATCCCAAAATGAACTAACAAATAAAAGTATTCTGACTTTTTTTTAATTTATTAATCATAATCTAAAGTAGGGGGGTCTCGTCGTTCATTAACAATTTCATCACTAGAAATATTTATAAATTAAAAATATCACAAGGAAAGAATATATAAATATATCTATATATTTTCTCGTATTACCCTTTTTTAAGTAGAAGCATTTATTAATTTTTTAAATGAAGCCCGTTGAATTATTTAATTAAATTTAAAGAATAAATCACAAATTAACTATTTTCACTTTGGGATAAAAAAATCAAGTAATTGATTAATAAATTAAAAATTAATCGGTTAATAAATAATTAATAGATTTTAAAAAGATTATCTATAAAGATTCATTTTAAGATTTATCATCTTTTCTCTGAAATTCATTTGGTCACTTGAGCCCAGAAAAAAAGTTCAATATTTTTTTAATTCATACCAAGGTATTAAGAACTGAATTCATTTCATTTTGTATGAAGTACATTATTTTCCTTGAATCGAATAATATAATTACAAAAAATATTTCATTATAGTGAAACAGAAAATAAAAATTTCATTGGCAATTATTCGCCTTTTTTTAAAAAAAAACTATATATTACCAAATGCAAATATTGAGGAAGTGAACGGAAAGCTTAATTTAAAATCTATCGCCATTTTTATTTCATAGAATACAGAACGAATGTTTTATCTCATATTTAACTTCAACAGACTTCTTTTAGTAATACATTTTATTGAAAGATATTTTTTTCTGGTATAGTAAATCATTAATTCAATTAAAAAGCCTTGAATTGAATTTTATTACAAATAATTGACTTAATAATAATCAACTTTTTTTCAAAGACGAAGCAACTTTTCAACAAAATTTATTTCTAGTATCATGTTTATCGAATGATATAAAATTTCCAACTGAATATAAACATAGATATCTTTTTAAAAAATCAAACATTTGAAGAGCCCAAATACGTTTTTTGCATATTAATAAAGTCGACAAAAAGTGAACAGATACACATTAATATTTTTTTTGCCTTTCGGATTTATCCTGCACTGTATATACTTATTTTATTCTTTCTACTGAATAAGAATACGAATCATTATTTCTTGTTTGAAATAAAAGACTAAAGCATTTTAACTGCAATTTAAATGTATATTTTCTTATTATATATATATATATATTTATTTGGAAACATTTTTCATCCGTATCGCTCAAAAGGGAAAAGCTAAAATATTTTCCACCACTCAAAAATTGTTAGAAAAAAACATAGTCGTGGGAAAAATATCTCATTTTGATGTCATAAAAATAAGAAATTGGTCCTCTTTTTGAAATGAATAAAGGAACACTCTTATTTCATGTTATGGTTACTTTAATTTAAATGAAAGTGATAGTATTTTTTAAGAAAACAAAGATAAAGATATGCAAATAAGCTAAGAAAAAAGACGGATTTTGTAAATTCATTTTTTTGCTTTTAAATAAAGCAGCTTTGAATAATTATCTATCTTTTGTATGATACAAAAAAAGAATAAGACGAAAATAATGTATTTTTTTTATATTTGGGTGCTCTTAGAAATTTAAAACAGTTTATTAAAAACAAAACCCTTTTTTTCCAAGAAATAAGAATTTTTTTCAAGTAACAAATACAATTATAAATCATTCAACCAATGATATCAATTTTTTTAATACTTTTACTATTGAAACCTCTCCTTTTTTCACCTCTCATAAAAGTTTCTGTGAAAGAACATTATAAAGTATGAATGTTGTCAATTCAAAATAAAACTTTTTGTTTTAATGATTTTCTTCTGAAAGCGATTTTTCTCTCTAAGACAATTCTAGCAAAAAATTATCGTTTTCAGTGAACAATAAGTTTGAAAATCAATGACAGGAAATATATTTAATCTATGCGCATAATATTGGTTGTTTTATCATGTGAGAACATGGTGTTGTTTTGGTTAGAAAGTTTTGATGCCTCCGAAATTTACTAGCAAAAAATAGTACCCGCATTTGCATTGCCCATGTCATAGCATTCAAAAGAAAAATTAGCTTTAAATTTAAGTCTAACCTCCACCCAATATGACTTGGGCATGTTACGCAAAGTCAAACAAAGATAAAAATATGTTTAGAAATTATCAGAAATAGAATACAAAACAATTTTTTATAACACACATTCAGAAATATTTAGACTGTTACAAAGATAAAAATAAGATATAGACAAAAAACAAAGACAATCATTTTGGGATTGGATTTCCTTCTTGTCGGTACGAGATTTGAATCGCTATTTAAAATCAGACGGAAGCAAAGAAGTGTATCGCATTTGCATACCACAGCTCTTGTTATTTGTACATGCACAGTTTGAGATTTTCACACATGGGTGGGTAAATTAAAATCGCAATTATAAAACTTAACTTTTTATTTTGATACTATTTTAATGTACTAAAATCTTCCCCAATAAATTCTCTACAAAATGGTATAAATATCTCCAATATCCGTTTACTATTATCGAGTTTTTGTGGTTCCAGCATACAGAGGCTTTCAGAAGACTTCGTTTCCTACTATGTATATATAGAGAGGGAGAGGCGTATCGACCGATAAAGAAATCTTGTGATCGTTTCAAACAGGTTTAAACGCTAATGACTTAAATTAATTAAGATAAATAATGACTCAAAAATAACAATGTTCTCACATGCTAACTTGAAATTTACGATCGAAGATTTTGTTTTAATTTTTTTTATTTCAATTATTTTTTTTTACTTATAGCTGTATTTTTACGATTCCTGTAAGCTTCACTTAATGATAAGCAGTAAATTTTCATTTTAAAGCCTTACAGTAATTCCCGTTTATAAAGTAGAATAACTTTCCTGTTGGAATTAAATCACATGACATCATTTCATCATTGAAAACAAAACTGACCCAAAATTATATTTTTACACTAAATGTTGTTTATTGGGGTGATTTAATTTCCATTTTTCATTTATCATACGTGTTTCGCAATGAAAAGCAAATCTTTCTTTTTTGCAATAATAGAAGAAAATGAATCTTATGAAAGCGATGTGAATTCCATTATACAAACTATTCCAATAATGCAAACTATTGTCGTAAATTGTGATAAAATGGTTTTTAAAAATTATCAAAATTCAGAAAATATTACCATGAGGATTAAACTAATATCATTAAAAAAAATTTGAATGCGAAAATGCATACGGGTGAATAATAAAAAGAATTAAGTTTAGAAAACATAAACATTCCATTCTAAATAAATACTAGGACTATTTTGGAATTAACCTCGTAATTTTAAATCCTGATCAGATGGTGAGGCTGATACCTGTGCTGGCACCCCTCTCCAAATTTCTGCACCACACCAATGAAAAGAAATTGGTCTCGACGGATTTAACGTATGCCAGACCCACTGACACGAGATTTATTCGGTGAAATCGGGTTTCGAACCTAAAAACCCTCCAATTTCGAAGCCGAGACTTTACCACCAGGTCACCAAGCTACAAAAAGAATGACAAGAAAGTTAAAACAAAAATGAAACGCTTTAATGAAAAAATATAAATTTCATTCCAATAATAATTTAAATTATTCTAGTACATTATGTTTTAAAAAGTTTACAGCCAGAATTCAGAAAATGATAACTTAATTCGTATAGTAAAAAAAAACAATTCGTTTTAATACGAAAATAGTATAAAATTCTATTTTGAGCAGTTATACTTAAAGGAGTTATTTCCATAAAACACAAAATCTCTCTTAATGTTTCGCAAATTTAAATTTTAAAAGTCACTCCAAGAGATGCATTCTCTTTCTTCCAAACGCTTTCCGAAGTTAATAGCTTCAACGCAAACGGTTTACTCTGGAGATTACCAAAACACATACTCATACCCATAGTCCCCCTTATTATTGATAAAGATTTAAAATAGTCTTAGTTCAGATTCAACTGAATTAGATATCTATATCAAGAATTTCATCAAAGAAAAAAATTTCCTTTCTATTATTTAATGTTGATAGTAAAGGAAAGTTTTTCAGTGAAGTTCTTTAAATAATCTATTCCAGAATTTTAAAACAGCTAAATTTATTCCTTTTTTTATTCTTGTACTTCTACTTTTTCAACATTTTTCATCATCTCGAGCAAATAAGAAAATCCAGTGGGTTCTTAGGATTTATTTAAGTCGATAGATTCTAGTGAGAGGAAGCATTAGAGTCTACGCTCAACTTTTCTTAAGAGACTGTCGAGATGTTTTATTCATAAAGCTCTTTGAGAATTTCTCTCCATTCTTTGTTCCCGCCGCTCATTTCTCGTTTAAAACTTGTCAACAAAAATTTGAGCCATTTTTGACTATGCAAATAGTTTATAATAAGTAGCATCAGGTGATATGATCGAATTATAAGTTCAAAAAGGTATGTAAATTCTGCATAGTAAAAAATAATTATCCCGTTTTACTAAAACTATTCCTATATCCTCATCTTTAATATTTTCCAGTTTTCTTTAAAAACTAAAATCAAAATACTCTTTTCATTTTTTTAACTAGAATGTAAAACAAGTGACTTATATTTACACTTTATGTAGCTGATGTTTAAACTTAAGAAAAGCACACACACCTCTCAGACAGAACAGATGAAGAAAAATCATACCCGAAAGGAACTCGAACCGGATCAGATCACAAGGAAGACAGGCTGCAAATATGCCAAAACGTCAGCAAATTTTAAAATGTTTTTGTTATAAGACTTCCCTCTATTATAACTTTGTCCTAAAATAAATTTGAATTCCTTTTATTTTTTCGGCAAAATTAAAAAATGTGTTTTTATTTTTTATCAATGCAAAATAAAAGCCTAATGTCATTTTAGGAAACTTAAGAGACTGTTGATTTAGATTCTAAAATATTATTATTAAGAAATTATTATTAAAAAAGGAGTCATTAATATCACTTTTCCAATTTAGGTTTTTTTAAACTTAAAATAATATTCACATATCTTTCGCTTCCTTGTCACCAATTTTAACAAACATTTCGAAGCTTTCAAATTTTTACCAATATTTAGATATTCGTTCCAAGGAATGAAACTAAATTTTCTTTATCATTCCTTTTGTAGTACAGACACAAGAAAATATAAAATGTTTATATAGATTTCACTTTTAACTAAAAATTCTTCCCAGCACTAAATAGAAACTTTTATTATTATTATAATAATTATATATATATATATATATATATATATATATATATATATATATATACATACTAGCTGACCCGGCAAACGTTGTTTTGCCATATAAATAATTTCCTAGTAATAAATAATTTCCTAGCATTCCCGTACCCGGCATTGCTCGGGTAATG
>JAOUZG010052814.1:2060336-2094662 GCA_026289955.1 Argiope argentata
ATATATATATATCCCAAAAAGCTTTAGTGTTGCTTTAAAACAGGACGTTGTTATAATTAAAACTTTAAAAAATTCGAATCAGTAAGGCAAATACATAGAAGATAGAAGGATGTTAACTTAGATACTACCATAAGTGCTTTATCAACGTTCATAATTAAATGGTCTGTTCATTTAAATTAGCTGTTGAATTTCACCTCAGACAGGCAAGTAAGTGCATTTATTGAAAAAAAGAATAATAAAGGTAGAGACTAAACACTAGATTTTTAATAATTACAATTGTGTTTAAATTGGTGCATTTTTTATTCCTTATTTCTAGCACTAATATATTTTAATCGCGCTTTATGAAACAGTGAATTGCAAACAAAATGGACAAACTTTCATTCATATCCATCACTTAATATGTCAAACTAAGTTCATCTAATACCATGCAATTCTATATTCCCGGAGGACTCCTCGAAATGAGGTTGAAAGGTTTCCAGCATGGTGGTTCGATCTCGCCACCCTAGAGAGTAAACTAATACGTGGATATAGGCTCCTTCCATCGATGATGGTACGTATTTCCTACGAGAAGGATTGTACCGTGGCCGGTGATGGCCCTTAGGACTCAACCACGGTTCCCGACAGTGTTTCTGTTGCGGCGGTCTGATCATTCATCCTTCGTGGCTTAAATCAGAATGCCTTCACGAGTCTGGTATGACTTATCCTATCACACAATTCTTAGGGGACAGACTTATCTCTACAGAATTAAGTTATTTGGCATATAAAATACCTTCATGTTATATTTACTATAAACATTGAATTTTTTTTATAATCATAAAGCAGCCATATTTCACGTACACAAAGTCTTTAAACATATATATAAGCAAATATCAACGTCTCTATACAGACAATAAATAACGCTCTAAAATAATAATCATATCCATTAAGCATTAAAGCCAAGTTATAACTAAACTTTTCATTCAAAATATAAAATTTATTATAAAAAAACTTTCATCATTCGAAGCGTATTTATTATACAACTTAATTCATGAATTCTCTTATGATAAAGCAGCCATATTTCCTGCAAGCAATTTCGCTAGTCTCATATGTAAACAATCTGCCAACAGCTTCATAGCAATTACCTATCCTGCTCCTATATCATCTTCAAAGCTGAAATTATTCATAGCTACTAATGAATCCATTGATTATAAAATAAGATCTATCATCTTTTTCCTCTCATTCATTACAGCTTCTATTATCAGCGGAAATTGTATATTTACGCCACTGAATGACTATTTCATTACCGTTATGAAATTAATAAATGTTGTATTAAATATCTGAGAAAAGAAATGAGGTAACGAAAGCGTGTCATTAGAAATGCATGTCATCATTATTATATCAAAAAATATGTTAAATTAAGTTAAATTATTGTACGTGATACGTAATTGTTGTACGAAGTCTCAAAATTCCATTCGATGTGGAGTCAAAATTGCACATTAAAACCATCATCTTTAAATAACTAGTCAATTTAATTTCATACTGAAGCAAATTTTTAACCTATTCAAGAAACTTATGATTTATTTTAGCTTAATTATTATGAATATAACTTTGAGAAATACTTTTCATTTTTATTTATTCGATATGCATATCAGAAAAATTAAAATTTAACAAATAAGTTATATAAAAATTAATCTTAATAACTAATCAATGATTACCTTATTTATAAATAAAAACATTTGGTTATTATAATAAATCAGAAAGGAATAATAAGCTGTTAATAATAAGTTAATATATAAGTCCTATAAAGAGAAATATAATTATAAACAATTAAAGGTAGATATGATATAGTATATGTTATGAATAACATTTTAATTATTCAATAACGGTTTGAATGGCTAATATTCACACACATTATAGTTCTAGTATTTTATTATTCATAAAATTTGTACTTTCTATCATTTGTTTATTTCATACCTAGACTGATAACATCTTTAAATTATTCTCCCTCTTTCTCTCTTCATTTCAATAGTATTAAGCAATTGTTTTTCTGAAAATTCATACTGTTTCTTGCTGTTACATGGTAATCATACTTTTTAGTATGCCTAATTTTTAATATACATTTTGATATAACAATAATGAGGAGATATAATGTACATGGATTTAAACAAGAATATAAAATTAATGGTTTAAGAACTTATTATGAGTCCGTTCAGTTTTTATCGTATGACCAGAAGGCGCTTATGGAACGTGCATGCATCAGGTAATATTGTTGAATATATAAGAAATATGATAAAATTGAACTGTAAATACTAAAATATATTTGAATAAACAGGGTGGTTATAATTAAAATTCCACTTTGAAAGGGTCATAAACTGGGCATTCTGAGTTCGAGAATAGTTTTTATTTACCTGTTATTTTTTGATATAATTGAGTATGTCCCCCCGTAAAAAGGGTATATTCTAGCGAATGTAATGCGTGAGATACTGTTCTGTATGTTTTTGCTATTGTTTATGGCACTTTTTTAGCCCACTGACTTTCAGAGATGTAAGGCGATTGAGAATCTCTCGTTTTTCAGTAACGCTAACTAGGGCGAAGATCACCACTTATCTAAACTCACACACGTCACATACCTTTTTATGGGGCTGACTTCATTCATGCATTTTCATTCATTAATTCATAGATCGTAATTTAGATCTGGAACAGAGAACGATCAACTCTGACCCAGTACTCCCAGTGGTATTAATTTCGACATGGAAGACTTTGTGACTATGACAGATTTAACAATCTCCAGCCACTACACACTCGGGGAATCTTCGGCCGGAGAGGTTCGAACTCGCAACCTAAGGTATACGAGTCCAATGCTCTACCGACCAGGCTATCCTAGCAAATATGTTGCTCCGCATGTGATGCCTTTATGTAATGTGTTGTCTACTTATGTTGGCTCCGTGTGATACATGGTGGTGCACGGGGATTTCTAAATGTTCAATTAAAAGAATTATCAAAAAAGGAAAACTGCCGAACCAAATGTTATCAAACGTGGGAATATTTTAAAAAAGGTCATGGGAATTTATCTTCCCAAAAAAAAAGACAGGCTGGTCACCATCAGGATCAAAATGGCGTTATGTTGTTAAACAAAATAATACATGAAGGAAGGCATCTGTTTAAAATGCATTTAATCATTTCTAAAACGTGTTACAAAGTAGGTTCAATATGGCATCCACCATTTTCTAATATCAAATTAGGTTAAATTGCATTACAGCATTCTCAACAGTATTTCTTAGAATATCGGGAGGAATATTAAATACAAGTCGATGTGTCGCATCTTTCAGTTGTTCAGATTATCCTCATAAGCAGTGCTTTTTGAATAACATACATTGAACATGCTTTTCAAACCCATTTTCAACCAATGTCTTCATGTCCTTCTTTTTTAACAATATTTCATAAAGCTCCATTTCTCCCAGGTGGTAAGGAAGGGGGATTGGGGGAGACATTTCTATGTCTTCTTTTAAACTGTTTCCAAGTTTGATAACATTGGGCCCATTATTTTTTATGACCATTTCAAAGTGGAACTTTAATTATAACTACCTTGCATTTCATGACTGCAAATCATGGGGAAAACAGTAAATATAAATTCCCTCTTGTAATAATTAAATATTTTTCTTCAATCTGAGGAAATTATTATGAAATTCAACGATTATTTTCACAGTTTCTAAGATCTAAAAAAATAAATCATTATATGATGATTGAATTAAATGTATGTTAAAATGAACTTAAATTCCCTTCTTTATTAAAAAGAGGATCTCACAACATATAATTCCTAAAGTAAAAAAAGTCTCTAAATTCGGCATGGAAAAAATCTATACTTCAGAATAAATTACAATTAAAGTATTCTCATGAATAAATTGACAAGCCAGACTTTGACTGTTAATGATAAAATTAGCAGAAACAATATCTCTAAAAATACTTATTAATACAGAACTAAAAACATAAATTAGAATTTTATCAAAATTGTGGGGATCAAAACAAAGTCTTAAAAGAAGGAGGCTTTAAAAGAAATTATAATTTTAGAAGCATTAATAAATTATAATTTCTTTTAAGTTTTTGTAGTTTTTTTATGGTATCAATTTTGGCTTAATTACCTTAAAGTAACGTTCACAGAATCTCGCGTTTTTACAATTTTGCTTAAAATCAAGATTTCTGAAAAGGAAATCTGCTTATTTTTATTTGTTTAACTATTATTCTAATAAAAGCGGGGGGTTTAAAACTTCGGTTTTTTGTGTTTAATGTATTTCATAATTCATTAATATAAATCTTATGGATCATTTAATCTTTTTTTTCTTAACCATTATCATTTTTATGCGGAAAAATTTTAATTAAAATTGATGTTAAATTGATAAGTTCTAAAATTATTAAAATATTTTATCATTATCAGAGAGTGCAATTGAAAAGAATTTCAGTAGAGTAAAACTTCATAATATTAAAAAAAATTCTACAAAATTTTATTTTTTCAAACCTGAAATAAGTCGAGTTAAATAACAGCTGATAAAAATAGCCATGTCTTTTAAATTATTTTTGAAGAGCTCAGAAAGGGAATGTTCCTTTCAAAATTACCTAAATTCTGTGAAAATGAAAAGATTTTTTTTTTTCATTTTTTTTTCAACTTAATCAAATTTTAAAAGCGTATCAGGTTTTTAGTATAAAAAAATTTACATAAATCTTGAAATAATAGAATCTACTGTATTTCTTTTTCGACATTCTTCAGTTGACAGAGGGAATTCATAAGGGTTAAGAATTACTTAAAAATGATAAGAAAAAAATTCTTTTTAGTCTAGAAATATTTAATAAAAAAAAAGATTTGTTGTATCACCTGCGTTCTTATCCATTATGTACAGAATTCTTTTTTTTACAAAAATGTCTCTCAAGCGGCATTAAAATTACAGCGTTTAAAATATTTGCATAGAAGAAAAGTTGAATGAGATGCCTTCAAACGAATATCTTTACATTGAACATAATTATATTAGGAGTCAGCAAATTTGAAACGATAGGAGATTTAGCGCTAAATTGACTATTAACACAAATCAAATACAAGATTTTAATTTTAACTCTTAAAGTTTTCCCGTTAACTTACATATTTCGAAACTTTCACAAAATTCATTATTTTTTGCACATGAAAGAACATTCTTTGGAAGGATAATTGTTTATTCTATTCTATGGTCTCTAGGATTTTTTCTCAACAATCATCAGAAAGGATACAATGAACAATTATGTGTGAAAAATCACTCAACATGACAGAAATGTCAAATAAAAAAAATGGAAATAATTAATTTTAAAATTCAGGTTTCAGGATGGATTCAGCTACGGTTATGAATACTAATATATCAAATTTGACGACTGTAAATTTACGTGGATGTTGCAGATTCGCATACTAACACTTCCTTACCTAAGATGGAAATGCAATGATTACATATATCCTATTATTAAGAGAAATAGCTAAAAAAAATTATTAACTGTCATATATCATATTTGCTGTCATGGACTATAAGACATGACAAGAAATAAATGATTTGTATATTAGTTACAAAAAAGTGTTTGCCGGCTTTCTGGAACAGAGGTAATGCGTCTTCCTCGTGTTCTGGGAGTCCCGACTCGGGCATTGTTGTTGCTCTGCTTGCTCTCTGTGAGATGTGTGACTGTGACCTCCCCCTGTAGAAAGAGGCTGTGCAAGTGACTGTGATGAGTGTAGAGCTAAATTCGAACTTTTTACCCAACTTGAAACAAGATATGCATGTCTTATGCTTAAAATGTGCTGATGTATCAGCGGGTCTTGTACATGGCAAGTGCCATAAGTAACAACAACAAAGAATGTTTGAAAGTAAGTATTATAAATGCAGTACTTATGACATCAAATCGTTTAATTTATATATCTCAGTGCTAAAAAGGCATATTTAATCACATAATACTGTATTTGCTTCAAATATGTTGAAATACGAATTTTCCTTTTCCAGTCATTATAGTATTTCCATTTCAAAACATTCTTTTTATACCAATATAATATAATACACTATACTTCATTTTGACGATCGAAACTTCACAGTCTGCAGATGCTGCTATCTGTGTAAACCATTTTACACTCTGTGGTATTTTCAATTTATGTAGTAAGAAATGCAAACACAATAAAAAAAAATTCACAAATCCAAGTTTCTACTTTGATTTCATCACTTTGCTTTTACTTTTAAAAAAATCGCCAAAAACAAGAAAGAGTATTCGCCAATGGTATCCATTTTTACTCGGAATCGATTATGAGGCTGTTTTGATTATTTCTCCTAGAGGACCTTCTTTCCAAACATTCTTTCATTGGAGATCGGATCCAGTTTTCCTCTTTTAAAAATGTGACGAAGCTCTTGTGCCTTTTTTTTTTTTTCAGACTTTGCCGATTTCTTGATGTAACCGAAAGACAGTTCCTCCAGCCAAAGGGTCTCTTAGTTGTTGCTTGCATTCGGCCATAAAAATCGAGACTTGACTCGTTTCTTTCATCTTATTTCATTTCCCCCCTTTCGCGCATCCTTCTGTATAAGCTCCCACTCAATATCTTTGAAGAGAAGAGGAATAATATTTTCTGCCAGGAGTTATTTTGGATAGAATTTCGTTAGACGAATGCAATGAATTCTGGTTCTATTCTGCAGCCGCTTTGAAATGTCCTAATATCCATTAACATTTCTCAAAAAAAAAAAATCACCTACTTGTTTGTATGTCGTTGTTCTTCTATTTTTTCTCAATAAAAATATGGTAAATTATTCATGAAAATTTTTCTAGTAATATAGATCTTTAAATGTACTCATTATTATAAAATCTTTTTGAAATATATGGGCAAGCAGAGCTTTCATCATCACATTAATAATCATTTAGTGCCTTCTAATTAGATTTAGATTATTATTTTAATTAATGAATATAAATCTAATCCAACATATATGATAATTAATCAAGAGAAAAGGGAACTGGATAAAAGAATGTTAGTTTTTGCTAAAAAAACTAAAATTAAAACATGTTCACTTACTTACCCTTATTAGTTCCCTACAGTTAAATTTCATAAAAAACCTTTAAAATTTAGATTTGTAACCTGTAGCACGGGTAGTTACAATTATTTCTCTGGCAAACATTTCTTCAAATACTTAAAAATTATTCTTAGTAAAATTAAAGAAGAAGATAATTTTATAGCTAATAGCAACAAAGAAATATTGAACTTCCTTAAAAATGAAAACATTCTTAATGTTAATACTTATGACTTTGAAAACCTTTACACTAATCTCCCGCATAAAAAATTAATAAACGTCTGTATGTCTTTATTTGAGGAATATTTAAATGAAAATATAATAACTAAAAATAACTGGCTGGAATTATGCAGATTTAATATTTCTGAAAATTACATTTTTAATGGTATTAATTTTTTTAAACAAATAAAAGGTATTCCAATGGGAACGTCTTTTTCAAGTGCCCTAGCAAACGTTTTTTTACATTACTATGAGAAAAAAAATCATTAAGCTTAACTTAATTAACGGATGGAGGTACATAGATGACCTCCTGCTAATTAATGTAGAGAATACGAACGTAATAACAAACTGCTATCCAAAAGAATTAATTCTAAATAAAACAAATGAAAAACAAAACGAAGCTAATTATCTTAATTTAAAAATTAAAATTGCTAACGGTAAAACACTGGTGGGTTTATATGACAAAAGAGACGAATTCAATTTTAAAATAATAAAACTTTGCAATTATAATTCTAATTTAAACTCAAAAATTTTTAAAAAATATAATCTTTTCACAATTTAACAGAATAAAAAATATTTGTAATAATAAAAGATCTTACATAGAAGCTACAGATTGTTTTTTTTTAAATCTAGCCAATAATGAATTCCCAAGAAATTACTGTAATATTGAAATTGTAATTAAAGAAGGTTTAGATCTCTTCGACTAACCTACTAGTAGGCAAAGAATTTTACAATAAATTAACAATTTTAAGAAGATAATTTTTCAATTCCCTGGGTCCGCTATGCACTGGCTTCTGCGTTAAAATCTACACTTACATCCAATTTCAATAGGACTTTCCCGTGCTTCTAAAAATCAGAGGAAAATACAATTAACTTTATTATATTAAAAATCTTCTCCCTATGTTTACCTATTATCCATGAGATTATAAACATAAAAAAACTTAAAATATTTTGAATTAAAAAGGCCCGTTCGAATAATCTACGCGCTCCTTAGCTAAAACTTCAGTCTTCGTCTCGGGGGCGGGATTTGACGACCTAAACTAATCTCTAATTGGACAAACAGCTCTTCTCCACTATCCTTCCTGATTTGGCATTCACCTCAATTTCTTCCAGTCTGTTTCATTTGCTGTGGGTGCTTGGGTGCAAATCCTCCTCTTAAGGGTATGTTTTTAGACTTCTTATTTTCTTACTTGTTCTTTTGCTAATATTGGTTTGTTTTTTATTGTATTTAGTATTTTGTGATATAGGTTTTTCTTCAATCTTAAATTTTATTTGTGATTTTTTTTCTTTTCTTCTAATTGTCTTTTTTGTTTGTTTGTTTTCTAATTGTCTTTTATTTTTTTGTGCTAAAAATTGATGCTTCTCTTCTACTTTGAAATCTGGAATTTTTCGGGTCATAAAAGAGTTAATTTTTTAGACAATAGTCTAACTCTTTACAGAAAAAAATTCCACTTTCTATTGGAATCCTTGTTTGATGGTGACCCTTGAGAAAGTCATCAGGCCGGATTTCTCATTTTTTCACTTACATATCTGTTTTTATTCTTCTTATATATATATATATATATATATATATATATATATATATATATATATATATATATATAGAGAGAGAGAGAGAGAGAGAGAGAGAGAGAGAGAGAGAGAGAGAGAGAGAGAGAGAGAGAGAGAGAGAGAGAGATTATCGCGTAATTATAAGGAATTTATGTATTTTTGTAGGTTTGATTTTTAGATAAAAGTTAATAATATCATGCAAGTTAAAATTTCTTTAACGATCTTTGAATCCATTAAATAATTCCATTATTTGTGGAGTTATGAGCTGAAAAACAGAAATAAATGTATTATAAATGCCAGGTCATCCATACACAAAAGAACACCATTTGTGAAGTGAATATTAAATCACATGGGAGGAAGAGTGCATAAAAAATTAATATCAAAAAAACATTTTAATTGCTCTTTTTTTTATCTCAATATTTAGGGTTTCTTTATATTTTGTTTTATTGTTATTTCATGAGTTGAAACATCAGTATTACTGCACCCATTGTGTTAAACATCAAAAGTTGTATTTTTTTTTCTTAACTTAACTATTACCTTTATTTTATATTTTTTCTCAGAATTGTATTCCTAAAAAAATGGAAAGAAAAAAATATAGAATTTTTTTTTAGTTAATGTGCAACAGAAAAAAATTTTATGTTACTTTTTTTTATTCTGTCCTCAATTTCAAACTGTTTTCTAAGTAATTAAGTGTATGTGAGAAAAAAATTCATTTCTTAATTTTCATTTCATCGCATTCCATTAAATATGCTTGTATTTCCATATTAAGAAAATATTTTTTCAATTAGTTTTTTACTCGTACCAATTTTGAAAAGAGCATTTTTTTTTTTCTATTTTACCAAACTTAGTAAATTTTCTATGTCAAACTCTCGTTTCTTTGAACTAATAGTACGAATTGAATAAAGATCTTACCTTAGAAATGTTCTCGAAAGTTAACTTGTATCTTAGATTTTCTTTGGAGCATTTTTAGCATATTTTAAATTTCTATTTGTTTTATTATTATCATTATTGACACTTATATCTATTCAGTATTTAGATATCCTGACTCCATATCTTTTACAAAACTTGAAAGAACAGATTAGAGATAATTCTTCTGAAAAAACAAAAGCGTTCTATGCATCCTATATATTTTATATACTTTTTTGATTTTCGAACATATTTGTTGAGTGTCAGGATATTTTAAAATCAAGACGAATAATATCAGAAAATAAAATTATTGTAAGCCAAACTACTTGCATATTTAATTAAAAAATATGTTTTTAAGCGGAAAGTATCTGTAGAATCTAATATTTTCTTTTTAGAAAGGAACAAAATTATATACATAATAGAGTCAAAAATATGAAATTTAATAAAGTTGATGATAGGAAGTTAAATGCAAAATCAAATGCTTCACTTTCCTATCAGAGTCGTTGCTAGGAATCTGCAAATCCCGCGTCAGCAACACCTGAACCTTGATATTTCGACAGTCATCGTATATCAGAGAAAATTAGAATATTATGCAGTTCTACCTAGTGGCGGGATTCACTGTTTAACAGATTATGGAAGACTGATTTACTGTGTCCACGATCTAGAAATAGAATCGAATTCTAACAACACAGAGAAATTCAATGTATTTCTCGACCATTCGGAAATACACCAAGTCTCGCTGACGCATTAGTGAACCTGATCTTTCTCGTCAGCTCATTCTCCGACGGATGATTTATTCATCATAAATTATTATAGAAAATTGATTATTTGATTTTACAAACTATTCCATACCAAAAATGCGTATGCTTTTTTACCAAATATGATTGTATGCAATAATAACAGTTATTATATTTATATATATATATATATATATATATATAATTTTTTTTCATATGCTTTTTTAAACAGTCATATCAATCTCAAAATTACAATATACAAAGTGAATTATTTCGCAATTCAGTTTTATTTACCTAATTACTAACAATATTTGGTTACTTTAAAAGTAATCACATATTTTTCGTTTTCAGTAACTATTTCATTAAATTAAAAACTTTATCATCCATCAATAGAAAAATTTGTACGCAAATAACTATTCCAACTAAAATTCGATTTTATATGTAGAAAGTTTTCTTCATTTCATTTCGATTCGAAATTAATTACAGAATTCAAATTTCGGTTCCACTAAATACTCATTGAATTGATCATATTTCCGGTTCGTCCAGACTGCGAGAACGCGAAATGAATTCTGTTGACATTCAATCCATGCATTACTTAATTATTAATTTACTTCCATTAAATAATCTATTTCTACGGATTCAACTAAGTTTCTGTCATCAAAAGTGTAATGAAGCGACAAGATTTCGTTTCAGCTATTCCGCAAGACTTTGATCATTTCGTAAACAGATAACTGAGTTAAAGCATCATAATTTACTAAACCATCCATTTCAAAGGTCATTACAGTTATTCAGAAAGTTATTACAGAAGCTTAAATCCATTCCTTCGAAATTTGTCAATTTTTAAAACAAAGTGTTCTCTAATGGATGTTAACATTTGTGTGATTGGAATTGAATTTACTAAGAGCTGTTTGCAGTATTACTTACTCTCTGTTGGGACAGCAGAGAGTGTATAGGTTCGAGTTTATTTTGGTGGAGGTTATCTGATTTTGATGACCAGCTGGCTAGTCGAAAATATTAGCTATGTTTCATTTCAATTACATCCCTTGTGTGTTCATCAATCCACCGAGTAAATTATTTTTGAAACCTCATATTTTAACAATCGTCTTATTTTAATTGCCTTATAGCTTGTATGTTTACCTGAATACATGAAACTTCAGAATAGAGTCTTGTACTATGACATTAAAAACTTAAATACCCTAGTAATCTGTTTCAAACTCCACGTTGTCTTTTAAAATAATATAGCTTCACTTTCTGATTCTTCATGCATATTGCAATTATATTGAAAAGAATTCTTATTCAAAAATGGAAAAAATGATGAAACGCAATTATATGATGAAACAATGAAAATGATTTCATGTTTTCTTATGTTCTCCTGTAAACTATTACCAGATTTCATACCATTTTGCCCTATATTTTTCTTTTTATGGTCATTTCAAAGTCAAATTCTAACTCTAAAACCCTATCTTGCAATTTTAACTTGTTATCATTTGTAGCAATGAAATTCCACTTGACTTTTCGCATGTAAACTACATGAGTAATTAAAAGAATCATGATAAGTAACTTTCAGCAATTTAATATTAGAATATAAGGGAATCATCAACTCAATATTAGATGGAATGCTAAAAATAGTTTGAATTTTCTCGAAACAATTAAAAATACTGTTACAAATTGTACAAAATTTTAAAAGAAACTTCCAAAATTCAGGTGAATTTCTCATAGCTGTATTGGCATCATTTAAAAGATTATATTTTTAATTTTAAAACCTTATAAAAATTAATTTTGTATAATAATGTTTTCGAATGTTATCTAGTGGAAATGTCAAAATCTCTCTGATGTTTTATTCAATCAAAAAAATTATAAAGATTGCCTAGAGGTGCATATCCTACCTTAAAAATATATGAGTAAAATTTGTTGAGTAGGTCCATCTGTCCTGTAGAGCGCAACATGCAAATTCTTCATTAATAGTAGTAGAGAAGTAACTAATTATTGTATTACTTTTAATTATTGTACTTTTGTATTGTCGTGATCTCGCTAAAATAAAAATCAAGTATCACCGTTTCTAAAGACTTTAACTACAACTTTAGCTCTTTCGAACATAGTAATTCAAGAAATAAATCATTGTCCTTGAACAAATTAAAACTAAAACCATAACTAAACATTAGATAGCCAAATCATTGTATAAAGAACTAACTCTTTGTATGGAAAACTTATTTTTGTTCTTTAACTGAAGAGCAAAAATAAGAGATACAGTTAGATAAATAACGTTACAGTGAGACTAAACAATTACAGTAAAAGACCTTGAAGAAAAGTTTTCAGCTCGGAAATGGGCGGTCAAGGGTGTGTCTGGAACACGTCTCTTCGTTACAGCGTCTTTAAATGAGCCTGAAAAGCACTGTTTTGCAAATCGATAAGACTGGAACAACCCCTTTATTGGTCATTTGCACTCTCACCAGAACTGAATCCAATTTACTCCGCCATTCCTAAATAATTCCGATA
Organism: Argiope argentata; assembly: GCA_026289955.1. Taxonomy (NCBI): domain Eukaryota; kingdom Metazoa; phylum Arthropoda; class Arachnida; order Araneae; family Araneidae; genus Argiope; species Argiope argentata. The sequence goes on from JAOUZG010052814.1 coordinate 2,073,274, forward strand.
TCTCCGGATCGCCAACAAATAGAAAAAATCCCTGCTTGGGGAAAATCCAATGTTTTTCCATTTAGCCTCGTAATTACAGAAGAAAATTATGTTCACAGTTCTAACATTGTTAAGATAATTACAGTGTTAGAGCTGTAATTAAATCTAAAAGATCTCGTTTCTCATATATGGAAGCATTTATCAAATGAATAATTTTCAAAGGAAAAATTTGGAACAACTGTTCTCCCCCAAAAAATAAATCCTAAGTGCTTTTATTTGATATTATGGCTTAATTTTATAAAAAATACTCCCTACGATACTTCTCGTTCATATAAAAACGAAAAGTATCGTTATTTTTGCCAAAACTCAATATTTTTGATGAATCTACAAAATGGAAATTCCTCTCAGATATAGGGACGCGGTGACCTGATGATTAGAGCTCGACCCGTGAGCCGTAGGGGCTCATGTTCGAGACCCGATTTTACCAAAGAATCGTCGTGTAAAGGGGTCTGTTTCACATTAAATCTGTCCGGACGAAACGTCCACCCGCTGGTGTGGTGTGGAGAGAGGATGCCTCGTCATCTGATAGCTGTTCAAAATTACGAGATCCGTCCCAAATCAGCCCTAGTGTTTCTTTGCACAGGAACGTTAATGTAACTAAACTAAACTAAACCTCTTTCAGATATAAGGATGAGAAGTTTCCGGTATGGTAGTTGGTTCTCACCACCTGGGTGGAGAAAGAAATGGTGTTGGGTAGACTACTCCCCTTCTACTGATGACGGACTATGCTTACCTTGGGAAAGGTTGTGTCGGGACCGGTAATGGTTCTTATGACTCAAGGTTAGTTTCCGTCAATGCTGTTGCGGTCTGTTCATTGAGATTTATCCGTGTGTTTCAGGGCAATTCTGAGTCAATTTATGATTCCCCGAGTCAGAAAAAAAATGCATTGTTTAAGTTTGTGAAGATGTAAACCCTCAAATACAAAATACTATAAAAAAATTTGGTGATGACTTTTACATTTAATTTGCAAATTTCCACCAAATTTTAAACGAAATTCATTGGTGAATAGCACATTTGCTTTTGATCCCGCGAGCATTTGAATATAGTAGCTCAACATCACCCCCGAATGTTTGTGAATGACATTTAAGGTTTTAACTTACGTTTAACATTAACATTTTAACGACAAATGTTAAACATTTAATTACAAATATTATAACTGCGTATTACGTTTTCGATGAAATCTGCCAGTATTTGATCACTTATCGGTCTATCTAAACAAGGAAACGTAAATGCAATTTCATATTGACTAAATTAAATCTGATACTGAGTCTTTGAAAAAAAAATATTTTATTTTGTGTTGACAGGCTCACACAAAATATTAAACAGTAGTTTTCGCCAAGTACCAAAAAATGTACTCAAGTTTGATAAGATAATATGTTAACTTCAAAATTTAATGCTCACTTTTGTGTGTGTGTGTGTAGGAAAAGTAAAATAATCGTTAAAAAATTCAAACTCGAAATTATGACAAATCTCCTCGTTTTAGACCTTACTGAGTCCGAAAAACATATTTTTGGAAAATATCCGTCCGTCTGCCTGTCTGTGACAAAGATAATTCAAAAACCTAGATGGTTGAAATTTGGTATACGGTCTCTACAACAAAATTATAGATTTCTGTCAAATTTTTAACAAAATCCGTTCTGGGGAATTCTTTTTTGAATCTAAGTTTACGATATAACTTCAAAATGAAAAAGAAACTTGGTAAACAATATTCAGTCCACAGATTTAACATCTATATTATAGATACCTATCAAATTTTGAGTCAAATTCAGCAATGGGGTGACCATTTATGCTTTTAGAAATATGTAAGCGAGGTAGTTCAAAAACTCATAGACTTAAATATATCGAATTTGATATGAAATTTTGTGACTACAAAAACAGATTTTTTAAAAAATTCTTGTTTCAATCGGATTGGCAAAAAGCCTAAATTATAAATTCTATTTTCGGGTATTATTAATTGCATGCCAGAGATTAATAGCCGAAAAACTCGCCAAATATCATTGAATAAAGTCAATAAAAATTCTAAATAATTCACGTTAGAGGTTATTTATTTTGTTACCATTGTACGGCAGTGGCATGCAAAACGTTCACTAAAATAACACTTGTCGTTGTTATTTATGGCACTTGCCATGGACAAAACCCTTGCTGATATAGCAGCAGATTTAAGTCGAAAGGAGCATATCTTGTTTTTGAAGTAGCGCCAACTAGGGTCAAGAGTACGACTTAGCTACACACTCACCACATTTGCTTGCACAGCCCCTTTTTACAAGGGGGGAGGACAGCCACACATCTTACAGATAGCACACAGAACAACCATGCCCGAACCGGGACTCGAACCCAGGAAGACACGCTGCCTCTGTGCCAGAAAGCCGGCTAAAATAACATTTTTATTAGGGAATATAAGAGAACGTTTTGGACACCACTCCCGCTGGTTTTTCAGAAAATTGACCATAGTAATCTCATCTGAAATTGTAATTTTTGTTTAGATATTACGACAGAATTTTAAAAATTTTGTTAGAAGCATAAATGATTTTGGTCAAAGAAATCTTTCCAACATAAAAAAAAGCAAGTCATATCTCTATATTTTCGTCAGCAACCATAAAAGAAAAATCCAGAATGAAGTAGTAGCACAAATAAAGAAAACGAATTGAGTCAATAAAATGTTATTATAAATTAAAGTTTAAAAAAAACATTTCTAAAAATTTATTAAAAATAAACAAAAAGTTTCAAGGCAACATAATCGCTAAGATAATTGGCATAATCGCTAAGATTATTTTTTCCCTCCTATTTTTATTATCGGATATAATTCATTTTTATTCCGCAGTTACGCTTAGCAGTTGTGGTAGGAAAATGTCTGAATTTGTTTGATCTTTAAACAAATAAAATTTCAGAAATGCTATATTATTCTTCAAAATATACCCTGGTCCAAATTAGTAGTTTCAAATCTAAGTCTGTCGTGTAATGCTCCAATACATTCTTTTATTATTATTTATGAGTTAGCTGGTTTTGACGAGAATATTCATCATGGAAAAAGTACATTTTCGTACACTTTGCGTTATGATGAGCTTACTCGATAACAATCCTTATAGTTACATGATAATTGTCTAATTAGAACAAGTGGAATTTTAAAATCTTAATTTTAATTAATTTCCAAACTGTATCTTAATTTAACTCATAGTAATATCATTCTAAAATACTCTCTTATTTCCTGATCCATTCCACTTGTTCTAATTAATTAATTCAGCTGCTGAAACAGCTAAATGCCGGTTACTTTCTCACACTCCGTGAGAGAGATGAACATTGCTAACCTAAGCAAAATACTTTTAAAAAGATCCCTGTATTTTCTTTGTCTCTTAAGCATGAGGCATGGAAATTCCCATCGAATATGATTTTATAAGCTCTATAAAAAATATTTTCCTTATCAAAGTCTTGGTATTTAAGACCATGGATAATGATTTCCCGTTCCTTTTGTAGACTTAGCTTTTTCCGTCAATTTCGTGTTGTGTCGTTCTGTGATGTGCACGTCCCCTTCGCTTGTAAATAATACCTGCTCCCATGATGGAATAAAAAGAACTTAAAAATTCAGCCTGTCTTCTCCATGATTTCGGCCACGACTCTACTATCTGCCTTCAACAAATCATAAAAAAAAAAAAAAAAAATTTCATTGTGTGTGTGTGTGTTAATGACAATTTAGATGCGCATTTTATAAAGAAACCGAAACTATTTACTGGTTGATAGAGAGAAATGTAGTTTAAAGATAAACAGAAACTTCTTTCAATCCTTTGAAGGGTACTATGTTAACAAAAATAGTTTGACTTAAAAAAACATAGGTGGAATTAAATATCCCTGACTGAAATAAAACTAAAACTGCATATCCCTGACAGTGTTGCAAAATAATTCTACCGTCTTTAATTTTTCAGCTGACTTTTCTATGATCAATTATCAGATCTGGCTCACTAGTATAGTATTTTTAGAGGTTTCACCTGCTTTGAAAGCTTCAGAAAAAGTTGGCCACCGCATTTCATTAGTAAATCTTATTATCCACCATGCATTTTCGCTTTCAGTACATTTGTTTGTAATTATTGTATTCCAATACAAATTCCAGATTCAAGAGCTCTTAAGATCAGAGGAAAGTGTCCCTTAGAATAGAAACCCGCTTTAACACGGGAAGGAGGAAGATATTAGAAAATATGCGAGAAAGTTTTGGGAGACCACTGCCGCTAATAAATGTTTATGACTTCAATTTATTTTAGTTTATTTTAAAAGAATGTAGATTGCAATTTTTTAAAAATTTACACACAATTTCAAAATATTTTCTATTTTTAAGCATATAGTATTTTAAATTCTTTTCAAAAAAATCTTACGTCTAACCGACAAGAATTTTTTGTGGAATCATTATTTTGCTTGTTTGTTTTTAAGATAGAAAATATTTTCATGGTAATTTTTCAAGTAGATGTATTTTCTATCATTCTCCCCCCCCCCTCCTTTAATTCTAATTTTTCCAATTTTAATTCCATATGCCAAAATGTTAATAGAATAATTATAAATAACAAATAATTAGATAAAAAGAATAGAAATTGAATTCAGAAGCGAAGTTTTTAATTTGAATGATAGTTTTTTTTGTTGAGTTTATATTAATAATATGTATATAATGGTGTATTTTTTTATACGACAACATTGTTCCATAAATGGACAAAATTTGAAGACCTTTCCTTTCCTAAAATATTTTATGTATTGCATCATTCTTTAACAAATAAACGCACTCAATGATGTTATTCATGCTTTACTCATTTTGAATTTACTATATATCACTTTATTTTTAAAATACTAAATTGTTTGGAAGCATCTTTAATTTTAATTTAATCAACCTGTTATTAAAATTCTAATGCATATTTAAATTAAATCTGCCAATAATACTTTTAAATTACAAATTACATAACTGTTAAATAAAATTAATTTTTCTAAACTTCAGATTTCGAATTTTATAAATGCTTTTCAATTTTACCAGATGAAAGCATTATAACGTCGTTTTTCTCTATTCTTTTTATGAAGATGGACAGTACTTACATTTCCTAAATCTACAATAAGGTTAAATTTAAAAATTACTCTATTATTGGAAAAACGGAATATTGTCAATTGTAAAACACAGACTTTGCTTATTTCGAAACTATTATTTTCTAATTACTTATATAGAAGGGGAAAAAATGAACATTTACATTATATAAAATGAAATTTCCTTTTACTTGGAGTCTTTTTGATTAACTAATTTGTTTAAGAGATGTTCTTTATAGTATTTAATAGCAATAAATAATGAAATCGTGACATATCAATATATATGTTAGGTGATATAGAATAGTAATGCAACTAGTAACTACATATTATAAAGTAACTTCAGATGTTAAAAATCATTGCAAATAAGTTATTCCTGTTCGCTAATCAATTTAGTCACAAATAAAATACTTTCTGTATATCATGACCTAAAATTGTTACTAATTATAATTATATATAATCACAGAAGTACAATGCATCAATTATAAAAACACCACAGGGTGGGTTTTTTTTTTTTTTTTTTTTTTTTTTTTTTGCTAATTTTGTATAAACACACATAAATACTAGAATGGCATTTTTAAACTATTACAAATTGATCTGTTAAAATTAAAACTAGAATTTATGCCAATAATCAATTATAACACATATCATTTCGCCTCTGCAATGTGCTTTCATTTCTTTTTCATTAAATTATGCAATAAATTATATCATTATTAAGACAAAAGATTAAAAAAAGTAAATGGGCCAGAAGTTTCAAAAATATATCACAGCTGATAATTACATTTTGCAATTACCATCTTCAACATTTATTTTATTGAAAGAAAAATTATGTACAAAATGAGATGTATATTAAAAGCAGTCTGAACATTTCAATCCCTTACCACTGATGAGAAAATACAACATGGTTCTTTTTTAAAAATTGGGTCATAATCTATCATAAGAAATAGACACATTTTATTATCCCTAAAAATTTAGATTTTTTTTTTCTTCTTACATTTTTAATACATATAGCATACAAACAAAAATTCCTAATGGAAAATTTATAAGACACATGACCTGTAGAAGTAATTTCTTGTGGCTTTTTAATTAATCAGTTAACTGTTTTGGCGAGTACACTCATCATGGAAAAAGTACATTATGTGTTATGACAAGCTTATTCCTCTGAAGTAATAAGTAGTGACATTTACAGTTTGAATTACAAGTAATATAACTAAATATATTCATAAATTTCAAGATTTAAAAATATTTTGAAGCCAAGTCTAAAACAAATACATTTTATTATACACTATATTATTCTTTGCTTAATACCATACTCCAGCAGCAAATTCAAATAAATTAATTTATGTTTCTTTTCGTTCATATGCAATAAATGTAAGTTAGTTAAGTAAATAAATAAATGTGATTATTAAAATAAAAAATATAAGCCACTTCATTACAACATAATTTCATATTACATACTCTGTTTCATAAGTATACTTGTCATTGATAAATTTTTGTGACACAATTTAGATACGCATTTTCCGAAGAGGTTGAAACAGTTAACTAGTTAATAATACCTATTCACAAAATCTTTATGTTAAAAAAATTGTAAATAAAAAAGTTATGGTTTGCTCAGTTTTGTGTTCATTACTCTTAAGCTCATTAAATTTATATAAATGTAGAAGGGGGGAGAGAGAACAATACTGTCTTATAATTTAGTTTACTTTAAATGAGGATTTGAAATATAAACATTTTACAGTAAGGTGCCCTGAAAGAATGGTCTATTTTTAAAGTCAGACCTTAGATCAACTACAACAGTATGAAATTATATAATACATCAATAGAGTAAGAAAAAACTTTCATTGTGACAGATCTACTAATTATTGTCATCAATATACCAGTAGTGCAATAAATATTCAGGAATGAATTTGTCACACAAAAAATTTTTTCTTTTGCCTAACACAAATTTTTAAATATCACTTTTATAAATGATTTGTATATGTTGTTAATATAGGCAGAATTGTTTTAATGCCTTATCAGGGCTACATAAAAAGAGTTTACCAGTATATTACCTAAGTTCACATAATCAACTTTAATGACTGATGTCCATTCTTTTGCAGGCATTTTACTGATTAGGAATGTTATTGCCTTTATATGCTAAACAGTCCACTAGAGAAACAAAAGTGTAACACAGTGAATCTCTCACATAATACCAGCAATTATACTTGATTCATCTCCAATATAAAGATGGTGCATTCCATCTATCGATAAAAATATTTTTGAAATGATTATTTTCAAAGGCAGCTTCAAAAAAGGAAATTTTTAAATATGCAAAATTATAGAACAACAGCTTTATTTCAACATACTTTGTACACAAAAAGTATCCTCACAGGTAAGGATTTGGTGGGTTCATCTTCAAACTAAGACACAAACATGCAACAACTGGATTAATTGTTAAGTAGCAATATAAATGTTTTAGTTTAAGAATGAAAAACTAAGGGAACAATAGTTGTAAATACTGTTTAGTACACAGTTAATATGGGGGGACATTAAAAAAAAGAATTTATAACATTAGTTAGACAACTATGGGCAAAAATAATATTTGTTTTTTTTTTAAATGATATATTTTTTCATAAAACAAAAACATCCAATAAAATTATTTTTAAGATCAAATTTACATAATAATCTTTATAAAAGTATTAGCTTGAAATCTAAATGATACGGCATTTTACAAAGCTATTAATATATCTTATTATGCTCTAAATTATCAAAAAGTAGTTAAGTTAGAACATAAGGAAAGAAGCTTTTTATTAGCAATTTAAAACAAAAATAATTGAGTATTCGTAACTTAAAACAAAAATGACTGGGTAAGGAAATTCTTGAAATTTGGAATAAGCATAAACTCTAAAAGTTGGTTATAATTGTTTTATAAGATTTGTCAGAATTACATAAACAGGAAATAACATATTTCTGACTTGCTAAATATTTAATAAAGTATCTTAGCACAAACTTTGATAGCTGGTATAAACAACAATTCTGAGAATGTTATACATACAATTTGCTATTCATAAAATATATCATGCAAGTCAAATACTTCAGCAGCATTTTTTTTAAAAATGGGTCAGTCTATCATAGTATGGGTAAAATAAGCATAAGCAAGGTAAGATAGCACATTTTCTAGTTTTTGAAAAATTTTGAAAATATGAATCAATTACAATAAACCAAAAGATAAAACATTAAATTATAAAATGGAAATAATTGAATAAATACAATAACTTCAGTATCAGCATAACTTGCTCTTCAATTTAAAAGAAAATTGGATGCAATCCAAAAAATTATAATTTGTCAACTATTTAATATGCAATTAAAAATTATAAATACTAGTTAATTATAGTTGTCTTTGAAAAAATTGTGTAATGACTGATTTAAAAAAAGCTGAGTATTCTAGACTTATAAACCTAAATAATTTGACACAGCAGAAGGATCAATGCAATATGTAGAGAGTATTAAATATAAAAATTACAGAAGTCTTAGGGAAAAAATTCATAAGAATAAACAAAGATGTTTTAGAATATTATAACTAAGATTTAAAAACATTTTATAAAAGTACATGAAAAATAACACTATAAAGTAATTCACAAAATATAAACACAAAACTATAAGAAGAAAAAATTTAATCCTGTAGTCTAACAAGAATAAATTGCACAGATATGGCACAAGCTATTAAGATATTTTTATCAATTTTATAAATAAAAGTAAAATCCATTCTGTCTTTAGTTCTTTCTTTCTGTAGAGTTACAAATACTGAAAAAGTTATTTTAAAAATATGCAGATATTTCTTTTTTCCTTCCCCAGCATTTTATGCATTTAACATTTCAGCTACAACTTATAAAATATCAATAAAATTAAGACTGTTTTTTAAAATACTACATTTTAATCAGAAATAGTGTGAAACAATGCATCATTATTACATAAATAAATTGAAAAACCAAGTCCTGAAATAATTAAGCTGGAAAATACAGTGCAGCTAAAGATCTATACATGTACATTTGTATCAAAATTCAAAAGTAATTTAATCCAAAAAGAGGCAAAATGAAAAAAAAAAAAATGAATACACAAAAATAAGAACTAATTCCAGAAATTGTATTATCTATAAGAAAAATGCATTTATGTATGCTATTTTCACTAAGTTCCTATGATAAAAGGCAAAGTTGGCTGAATTGAGCAAATTCTAACACTGCTCAAATTATATGTATATACTGATGGATGTCAAGAAAAATTCTAATTCCTGGGAAGGTGTTTTTTCCCTGTAACAAATAATTATCTATCATACTTCGTTTAGTTTTGGCAGGATATTAAAACATTTACAAAGTTTACCCTCCTATTTTTTACTAATATTCCTCCATTTAGCTTGCAACTATGGAAAAAAATAAGTTGAATTGTTATCAATTACAAAAAATTTTTTCATCAAAATGTGAATTTAAACTTTTGAGAGAAAATAAAGTTTAGAAAGTTTTACAATGAATACAATTCTGATGACAAAATATTTTAATTCAAATTTATTCTTCAAAATTAAAAGATTTTGGTGAAAAAGTAATTTAAAATACAAAGACCTATTGAAATATAAGATCTATTGATTTCCTATCAGAGAATTTTATTTCATTTTCAAAAAACCTAACAGAATTGTTTAATACAACAAAATAAATAACAAATAAATAAAAGTAATTCTTGCCAATTGTGTTTTGAAAAAATAACATACTCTGACTGAATTATTTTTTTTAAATGTTCAATAAATATAATAATCTCAGTTTTAAGTAGAAGTTTAGATCAATATCTTTATACTGATAAGTTTCCTTTTTGACATATTTCAAAATATAATGAATAGTAATGAATGATACACAATAAAAAGGAAAAAAAATGCAGCATGTGATGATTTAAAAACACATAGTCAGTCATCTCATCTATGAATTCTTGGATGCCTGGCGTCGCAGCAAAATATAAATTTTGTCTTTAATCCAATCTTTGTTATATGGAGCATATGTGTTTGTAGTTTTCTGATACCTAATACAGACAGAAGACAAATTACTACTAAAAAATTAATATTGGAAAGCAGTGAATGCTTGTATGAAATCAAAAAAGATAAGTCAGGCTAACAATAAAGAAAAAATAACAGAAGTCTATACATAATCTACATATACAATTTTATGCAATGCTTACAAATTCAATTGTTTCCCAAACTTAAATTAACTGCAATATTCAATACATTAAGCTATCTCTTTATCACTAACAGCTTCTGAAAAATTGAGAAATAATACTTATTGACTTCCTTAATTATTTGCATGACAAAAGTATCAACTATATATTTTTTTACAATACTCTTCAATAAAACTAAACTAAAAAAATTACATCAAATATTTTTTTTAAAAAATTGTGATTTAAGTAGTAAAAATGTTTAATGAGGACTCCTTATATTCTCATAACACACACACACATATTATATATATATATATTGCAATTAAATAAAAATAGTTAAAACAATTTTATTTCACTACACTTTTTAATTTGTCAATAAATAAAACGGTTTACTTGATATTTGATTATTTCAGTCATGGGTGGGGTAAAGAATATCAAAATTTAAGTTGCCTTTAAAAGATGAATTTCGAAAAGAAATAAAAAGGGTATGAAAAGGCTTTGGGGCCTTTCTGGAATCTCATGTAGAAAAGGGCCGGAAATCTCATGTAGTTTTCAAAAATCATTGTAATGTAGATTATAGATACAAACTGGCATGAAATTCATGCTTTAGGAAATTATCACAATAAAAATTTCAAAAGTCTTTTTAAAAACAGTTACTTTACTTCCATTTATAAAATTCTAAGCAAAATGAACTAAATATACTAACTCAGTAATCAGTAAATTAATCATTTACAGAGAAACATCGATTTTTTTAGCATTAGTTTTTAATAAAATTACAATTTCTGACTTATAATTCCATACACTTCTAGTACATTTCATTTGAAACTTGCATAAGATACATAAAATATGCTTTTTTAGCTGTTTATTATATAACATATTTTATAAAAGATATTTTTACATAAATATAATACATTTTTTAAAGCAGTTTCAAAGCTGAAGAAAGGGAAACACTTTTAAATTTTTGAATTTCAATTTATTGAGGTATAATTTATGTACAAGCAAGATGTGATAGGATATGTCAACCTACACACAGCATAACACAATGAAAGGGCCAAAAGAGATGGAAATATTTTACCCAGTGATTTTTACACAATAAGATTCTGACAGGGATTCTTTTACACATGTCAATTTAGGCAAATTAATTTGCTTATCTCAATAGATTTAGCATGTAAAAGTGATGCTTAAAACAGTTTAAAAGAGCTTGTGTAGCATTAATCAAATAAAAAAGGTGGAATTGGGACATGAAATACAAGAAAATTTTAGAATTAAATTAATTTATTTAAATAAGCCTAGGTTAAATTAATTTTAAAAAATAATTACATACATACATACACATATACACAAACATACAAACACTGCCTTCATTTTAAAAAATAGAATAACAGAAGGCAGGGCAAAAACTTTACCTAACCAAATGAACAGCTATTATATAAGAATTATTGAAAGACTTAAACTAATATTTGATTGTTATCAACTAACATTTTTTTTTAAAGTTGTAGTGCAATTTCTCACACCAAATTTCATTATTTAGTTATTGTATCTAAAGAGCAACATTCAGCTTTAAGAATTAAAAATAAATAATTTCCCTATTTTAACAAAATTTATTACAACACATTAAATGAAATAAATGCCCTACATCTAAATGACTCATAATTTGTCACATATACTGAAGATATTTGGCTATAGTTGCATTTCCATTAACAAAATTTTTGGACATAAATAACATTTATGATCATAAAAATTAATTCAACTTACACCAGACAACATAAATCTGACAACTGATCAATAAATTCAAACAGCTGACGAATGTCATATGTAATAGATGCAGACTCAGGATTTTGTCTTTTCAAATGCTCTTCATACATGTGACAAACACCTAAGAAGTATAAAAAATTATAAGTATATATATCCATGATAATAAACTAATATCTTTTATTTTATGCAATGCAATTTATAGTAATTTTTCAATTTTTTTTATTTCAAATCTTTTAGAAAATTGTACTGCATTATTAAATTTTTAAATTCAGAGAAAATATTTTTATATTCATAATTTTAATGTTCATAGAAAAAAAAAGGAGTTTAAAAATGAAAATATTGCCATGAAATGGATTAATTTAAAAGTATATGTGCATAAAATGATATAAAATTGAAAGAAAATCTCAAAATGTTTCAGATTTTAAAGCATGAATAATTTCCATAAAAATGTTAGATAATGAAATCTTTATTAGATTAGATACTTTTTTTTTTTCATTTTTTTAGTGCATTATAAAAAATTTTAAATCTCAATTCTTCAAATATGAGTTTCATTTCTAATAATATATTTATAAAGATATTTAAATGCTTTATCATTGAATAATCTTTTAATGCCATATATATTATTATACATAACTTTTATAGATGACAGATGATGAATTTCATTAAATAATGGTATTACAAAGATCAAGCTTACTTTGGCAGTTTCCCCGACCTAAAATCATGTTTTAGTCTTGTTTTTCAAAGTATATACAATGCTCAAAACAATTAAAGGATATTGAGATTGTAGGTTGATCTAGTACCTGGAGAATTGTTTGAATGATTGATACATTATCGATAGACGTAGTGGACTATATGAGAACATGAAATTTTTTAGTCAGAAAAAATATATGTCTTTTTGAGCATTTGGGTACAAAAGGAAAAAAACAATTTGTGCATATGAGAAAAACAAATTTAAAAAGGGTGCTTCCTTAAAGAAAAGCATTTTTAGTTGAGGCTATGGTTTCCCGGATAGCCAGCAACACTGAACACCTTTGAGGCACCAAGTCTACGAACCTATTAATGTGATGCTGAGTATTCTGTCCCTCTCCTTCAGAAGAGCTCTTTCCAGTTCTTGGAGAGTTTGTAAGGGTGGTAGGGAAACAACAATTCATCAGTCTGGAATGTTCTAAACATGCTCGATTAGGTACATGCCTAGAGAACAACGATGGCAAATCCATTCGTATAACTTTTTCTTACAAAATGAAATCATTCAAATTAGCACATTGTGGCGGCCTGCGATTGTCATCCATTAACATAAAGTCATATCCACTTGCTGCAATGTAAAGGACTACAATATTTCCCAGGATTTCATCCCTATATTGTCAACAAGCCAGAGCTCCATTTTGAATTATATGAAGATCTATGCACCCTTCAGAGGAGATGCCAGCATAAGACCATTACTTCCCCAACATCAAATCTTACACTTTCGTGCTTGGATGCAGAATTGAACAGGAAAATCAGACTCATCAGCAAAAAGAACATAATGCCTTCATTTCTCCTCTAATTTACCTGGTCTGATGCCATTCTTTGAAGGCACAGTGCCTTGCTGTAAATGCAACACACACTATTGGTCGACGAGTATACAGACCAACAGCATGAAGGTGGTTTTGGACAGTTTGTATTGAAACCGTGGTGCCAATAGCAAAACGAAGTTGTAGTTGAAGAGTGGCATTCATATTTCAGTGTTTCCGAGCCAGTAGCTTTAAATAATGATTTTCATTAGGTATTGTTGCACATCTACACTGCCCTTGCCCTGATCTAAAGCCTACATTTTCAATCTCCAAATAAAGTTTCCAGACCCTGGAAATTAAACTTTGTGATACTTCTCCAAAAAACGTTTCCAGATCCTGGAAATCAAAATTCATGAAACTCCAATGGCTTTTGCCACTTCAGCATGTTTTTGACCCTCTCTAACCAGGCAAAAACTCTCCAAGCTTCTAATTCAGTTAAATGACTTCATTGGGACATTGCCCTCATTGAAACAACTTGCTTATTGAATGGAAATCATTCTTTTCTGCTTTGCCGTATATTAAGTTGAAAGCCAAATCAAATTCGCTGCCACTAAAGTGTTGTCTTCAACTTCAAAATCTACAAACTGTAAAGTTTGAAAATAAGAATTTGTATTTGTGACTGTCTTCTTTCATTTTATGCATACAAAAAAAATGCTTATACTGATTACGTATGAATATTTTTAAATCTGACCTATATGTGAACTGATCATTTATTCAAAAAAAAAAATTATGAATACACATAGTTTAACATGTTATTCAAAACAATCTGTACATTACAGTATTCATTTTACAGTTAATCTATCATTATTTACATTTTTGAACTTCACTCAGTTATATCATTGTGCACTCAGGTCATTGATGTTGCTATTTGACATTGTCCACGTGAGAGCTGATTTTAAAAAAAGCTCAAATAATTATAAATGTTTGTGTGTGTGTAAAATCACTTTTTCCCTCCAGTACAGATACCTGTACAGATAAACTATCTAAATTTACAATTTGATCCAAGTTGTTAAAGCTGTTTCCAAGATAAATAAAATAAATAAATTTACATATATACAAGAATTTGTCATTTTAAGATATGGGATATTACAGAAGAATATTTTCTATGCATGTAGCGGAATGTTACATTATTATTAGCATCATTATTATACAGACCAGACTCTATAAAAAGTATATAATTATAGAAAAAATTCAATATCTATAAATAACTTAATTTGTTTCCTTCTTTTATCATAGTATATTATAATTATAAGCTTTAATATACAATATTTGATTATATATGTTGTTATTATACATCAAATTTAATACACACTTCTTTCAAACAACTATGCAAGATCTTTTTTTCAAAATAAATTTCTTCTTCTTGAAAGAAAATTAAATGTCAAATTAAAAATAATAATAACTAGTAGGCATTACTATTAGCAAGTTAATATAGATAGAAATTCATACATCTGACATGATCTTCTGTCTATACTTGATTGATTATAAAAACTCACAAATGACACTAATTATTAATATATTTTTAAATATTAAATATCTATAGAAAAATTTTAAAACATACTGTAATTCAGATTTTTTTTTTTAAGTATATGCAGAATTTTTATTTCAATACTCAAAAATTCCAATTATACATAACTGGGAACATAACTTGCTATAAAGACTCAAAGAGTTTTTATAACAAGGGCCTGCATAGATTTAACCAGATTGGGTCTCTAGAAATGAAAATTATGGAAGAGTTGGTTAGTCATAACATACATGAACAAGTTTAAGGGCATAATCGGACACTACTGTAGAGATTATGGTACTTCATTTTGTGTCCCAGCAAAAAA
The DNA here is from genome assembly GCA_026289955.1 of Argiope argentata. Classification (NCBI taxonomy): domain Eukaryota; kingdom Metazoa; phylum Arthropoda; class Arachnida; order Araneae; family Araneidae; genus Argiope; species Argiope argentata. The sequence goes on from JAOUZG010052814.1 coordinate 2,088,665, forward strand.
ATTGTGTATGATATTTGGTCAAGAGAGGGGGATTCAATAGCCTTGACAGAGCAACAACCTTCCAGTGAAAATAAGGAGATGCTTTTATTCAAACTATTTAATTTACCCATTAAAAGCAATATTATGTTATCCATTCTTCTGAGGAAGAATTTGTAAAAAAAATATTTTACATGTTATATATATATATAGATAAATATATTTATATATATATATATAAACCAACAGTAAAAAAGGCAAAATTTTAAAAAATATATTAAATTATTGAACAAATACAATATGATAAACTGTAACAGGCAGTATTTGATTTGGCATTGACACATTTTATTAAAGGAATTTTAACAAAGTTATTGAATTATTTTTATTGAAAAAAAACAAAGATTTATATTCTATAAAATGAAACTTCCTTTTATTTGGAGTCATTCTGATTATTAAGGACATTAAGAGATGCTGTTAATAATTTATAATGGCTTTTAATAAATAATTATATAGCAGTATACAAAAAAGTAGTGTTGAACAATATATCAAGATCATCAAGTTCAGTCACTGCATCAATATAACAATATATCAGTACAGACACATGCATCCTTCTATGTGTCACGAAATTACAATTATCATGTATATCTATATAATTTAAAACTAATTTAAAAATTAACATGATTTTGTTGAGAGAGATTAAAATTGCAGTGTCTTTGAAAAAAAAACATATTTAATAAAATCATAGGTAACCCAAAGGAGAAAAAAAAAATCAAGATTACAAAAAAATTGGATCAAGTAGTTACATGTAATGGGAGAGAAAAAGTATTACCCTTTCTACAGCAATAATAAAAATGTCTAGTAAATTTGTAGTTGAAAATGCAATTCAATTTTAATACTTAAAAGTACAATAAAATACATTAGATAGTTATACATGGACAAGTCAATACTTGTTTGTACCAAAGAGACAAATTTTAACATATTAATGATTAGCAAAAACCACAATTTTATTCGAACTTAATATATTTCAATTTTTAATTGTATTTCAATATATTTTGTTTCTTCAAATTTAATCATCTAATCATTGTAAAACTTTTTTATTAATATTTAATACGAATAATTTCTTCCTACAAAAAAATCAATGCATCTATTATATTAGCAGATGTTTAGCATAGATTTATGCATAAGTACATAATTATAAAAATCATATGAATGGGTGGAAATTGCCAATTAAAAAATGGGAAATAAGCATATTAAAAAGAAATAAGAAAGTAATAACGCACCTTCCATGCATTCATTTACAGAATCATAATCAGAGTAACTCCTTGTTTCAGGCTTGCCAGGTTGCGCAAGCAGAAGAGTATGAGCCTAGGGGGTAAAAAATCTTTCACTTTACACACTCTTTTGATTTATATTTCCTTATTTCACATAAATTTAAATATTAAAAACAATTTAATTAGAAATGATCAATAAAATTTAAAACATAGTAAATTAATTCAAATCAAGGATTTATTAATTCAAAAAATCTATATTAGAATGAAAATAGAACCCAAAAATGGAAAATTCTTTTAGTTAAGATGGATACCCATTAGGTTTCGAAGGCCCAAAGTTTAAAAAATTTACGATATCAAATTAGATTTTTGATAGAATTAAATACGTTAAATTTCGTTTGGAAGTGGATCACAAAAATTTATGAAATTTTTTCCTTAATTTTTTATCACAGAGGGCTGATATTTTACTCTAAAGACCGAAGAATGCACTTACATTATAATGTAGAATAGCTTAGTTTTAATAACATAACTTGCCATCGTAATATATAAAAGGCAATGTTCAATATTATGTTCTTTATAGATTAAAAAAGTACTAGATACATTTATGGGTATTTTTCCCTCCGCTTTACAACATGATTTGCATTGTCCTAAAAATATTTTAAACTATTGAAATTCTCAACCCTAACCAAATGTGTAGCACAAATGCAAAACTATGGGCAAGCAAGCTTACAACAAATAAATAAAAATTTTCAACCATGATTAAAAAAGGGTTTTTAAACTTTGAATAACTATAATTAAAAAACAAAGAAAATTGCAGTATTGAAAGAAAATTCAAATAAAAAAATCCGCAATAAATTCATAATATAACAAATATGAAAATACAAGTAATATTCGAATATAATAATATAATGAAGCTTTAAATATTTTTAATATAGTGTATTCTATATTATTTCAATAACCAACTTGACAACAATTCTTTCCATATTGATTTTCCACTGACTGATCTAGAATAAAGAATTGGAAACTTAATTCAGTCAGTTTTAAATAATGTAATGTGTTTAAATTTGTCTAATAAGATCAGAGAATTATATAAAAATTAGGATTTCTTAATATTTTTCAGCAATACATTTTTTGATTCAGCATACGATCTTTTACATCATTTGAAACATTCCTCTTAGTTGGAGATAAGTATGTCTCTAACATTTTAGAAATTCAGTATTGAGTTACAGTTAAAATGGACTTTTACTTCAAATATTCATATCATGGGAGAAAAACTGACAACAATTTCAGCAAAATTAACTATCATTATTAGTTAATTTTCTTAATTGTAAATAAAAGCTATTGATATTACTAATGAAAATATGAAACGCACAAATTTCTAATACAATAGCATTAACAATTATTATTTCACAGCACTTGCAAACTTTAATATAAAATCTTTCTAATATATTGAAAATAATTAATATTCAAAAATATTATAAATAATTATGCATTGATAATTTAATGTAAATGCACATTATAATCTAAATTTATAATTCATGCAATTTAACTTTTTTAACAATTTATTTGGAAACCAAGCTAATAACAATTCTTAATCAACATGCCTACAGACATCCTCATCCCAACAGTCCTAGTTGGAAATATGACATGGTTATTTGGATTTATCAATACTTTTACTTCTAGAATGAATTTACTAAACTTAATGATGGAGGAATACTGAACATCAAGAATATTTCAAAGATTCTGATTTTTAAAATGGTATTCAAAATTATAAAAATACAACATTAAAATTCACCCATTTAGTGGTAATATAGTGATTATGCTATGAAACTGATCAGCAAATCAGGCATTTTTTATACAATGAGCATATATTTTAAATTAATATTAACATCTTAATAAGGACTAGCAACTAAATGAAATATTTTAGGCAAGCATAATAAAAATTTCTTTACCAGTTAGTTAAACAGAGTTATTGCCAATTTACAAATATTATATTGTATAATTATATAATCTACATACTTACAACTTAAACCATAGAAAAGAATTGCCAGTGTCATACTCATTTTAGAAAAAACACTGCAATACCTTAAAAAATTATGGCAAATCCATAAAACTCCAGAGTATTAAAATTTAAGTATGTTTAAAGAATGTTATCTTTATCTTTCGAGAAAAATTTCAAATAAAATTGTAATCAATATTAACGACATAATTTAGTATCAAATATATCTTGAAAGACCAATGTTGTATTAAAAGATGTTCAATTAACACAAGATAATGCTTTCAAATTTAAGGAGAAGATATTAGAAATTAGAACAAAATAATCAGAATTAGCAGGAATTTATAATACCCATTATCAAACTTTTTAAGTTAAAAATATTTTTAATATATGTGAAGTAAATAGTTTAGTTCTGACAGTTTAAACTTACTTAATTGACTAACCACAAATCGGGAAAATTTACCATAACAAAGATGAATTAAAAATACATAAACATAATTACAAAATTTTTATCATCCATTTCCATTAGTCTGTAAGTACACCAAAGAATGCTTCTGACAGTATCTACCCCTGAAAATATTTAATGTGAAATAATTCGGGGAGAAAATAGTGTAGCGCCAGATCAAAACATCACATCTCAGTTCAAAATTATATTTCGTAATATTAGCCACGGGGTGTATTTTGTTGATAATTTTCAATAAAATGCAAATAAATTTATCACATATAATAATTTAATCATGTATAAAAAGTTTACAATACCATATTTTTCTGCTCAAATATTCAAAAGTTATTTCTATAACGGTGAGCTACGCAATGAGATTGAGAAATAACAAAACAAAATGAAGCGTTACTGCCATGAGTATTCCGGAAATTTCGGTTGTGAATATTGTAAAACTATTTTCCTCAGGGAAAATGAAGAAAATATAAGAATTTTACTCTTTTAGTTATGAAAAATAATTATGGTTAGTTTAATAAGGTTATTTTTCAGATATAAGAAAATAAAATCTAAGAACTTAAAAAATTTGAAGAATTTTTCATCACTCAATATTTTTTTTTTACATTTTGCTTCTGGCAACGATCAGAAAATGTTGGAAAATATCAAAAGATATGAGAAAACGGATTTTCTAAATATTTTCTCAACCATATAAGATGTCTGTTAGTGAGCTTGAAATCGATGTTGATTATGATCTAAATAATTTAGTTGAAAGATCAGCTTCAGCTCCGTCATCTCCTAATGAGAGATCGTCTGTTCTTCGAGAAATTGGAAATGTTAGTGGTCTTGTTAAAGCAAGAAGAGTAACATTCCCAGACGATGAAACTATAGTAACTGGCTATTTTGAAGCCCCTGATCCATGGGGCGAAGGTTCGCTATATAAATATATATATTTCTAAATTTTTAATAAATTATTTATTTTGAAGGCGTATTTGCATTTATATTTAAATGTTTTTTTCGAAGTAACGTTTTTTTAATAATTATCTATAAAAATTTAAATTAGTACGAAACATTCTTACTTAAGTGATTGAAATAATTTTAATCAAGGTTATAAAATAAGGGAATTCGAAAGAAAAACTGTGAAAATTGGAGGAAATTATTTCAATAGTCTTGAATATGACTCTCACAGTTCATTTTAGACTCAAAAAATTCATATTTAAATACAATCCATTCTCCTAATTTTTTTAAAAAAAGTAATTTTATAATTGCCCATAACAGTAGTTTAATGTCAGAATTAACTTGCTACCTCAAGCACACACACAAAAAAAAAAAATTTCATTAGAAAAAAAACACCTCATTATTAGTTTTTAACTAACTTCTTTCTTCCTTCTTACCTGTTATAATTTCTAAGTGCATCAGTATTTCTGTTATGAATGTTAATGCTGTTGAACTTCACTTAAATCTGTTCAATATATAGTAGCATTATTTAAAACATACTTGTCTGAGGCAAACTTGTGTTAAAATCGTTATTTATTTCCTTATGAATCATTAGTTGTGATTATACAAATGATAACAGATGCAGGGATTTGGTAAGAATATATATATATATATATTCTATCTTTGAAAGTTGAACCTTATATCTATCAATATATATATATACATAAGCAAATATTGAAACATTTAAAAATATGGTGCTTGTCATATGCGCAATCATATGTCAGTGATTAATTGGCAAAAATATCTTGTGATTATATTTAGCAATGATATGTTACTATGTCTAAAGTTTCCAAGCATAAAGAACTACTTTCACTATGTCCCTTTAGAGTTATAGCCAAAATCTGTTCTTTTACTATGCTACTGTAAATTTATTATGCATATGTTTATACAATTGTTAAAAATTATAAGGAAATAATTATTTTCTATACAAGTTTATCATTTTAATCCAATCAAAACTGAATCTTGGAACTTTTTGTAAAATTATGAATAACTTTGCATTTATTGTTCATAGAAAGTATTGAATACATTAGAAATTATTTTATACTTGAAAAGAATATTATAAATACTTAATTTTTTTAATTTAAAAAGTTAATTTAATCTATATGGAACTATTCAGCCAAACTTAATACAATATAATCTCATTACCAAAATAAATATATCATTCATTCGTAAAAGAAAAGAGAATTTATGGTTAGAAATCATTAATATTAATAATAATACTGAACAATTTGCAAAATAATGTAAGGATTTGACTTCATACCAGTATATTCTTTCTCTCTCTCTGTATATATATATATATATATATATATATATATATATATATATACA
>JAOUZG010052814.1:2102409-2134407 GCA_026289955.1 Argiope argentata
GAAGAAACTGATTTTTTTTATTCCCATCTCCTAACAAAGATTTATACATATATGGGATAAGAAATTTGGTACTTGTATGACTAATCTCATTCAACATAAGAAAGAAATTGCTGCAATCTCTGAGGTGCTTCATATTCTCTGATTCTGTTTGAAAGTTATGTTTTCTATTCTAAGTGAAAAGTTCAGTGAGCCTGTGTAAGGCTTTGTTAGATGATGGGAATAAAAAAAATCAGTTTCTTCAACAATAGCTTGCCATTCATCCTGGAAAACTGATAGTGATAATAGAATAATGATTATCCTCTACATTAGAATAATACTTTCTGAATAGAGAAGAAAGTGTAAAGTTAAAAAAGGGGGGTCAGTATTTTTATATTGCCATTTTTGGGGGCTTAGTTCATTAAGTAATTCATTTTTAATAGTAACTGGCAACAAAATCATATCTTATTATTTCATGTGTAGATAAAAAATATTTAAAAATTCAAATCTATCTTTTCCATGAATTCTTCCCATATCTTGTCACCATTAAAACATGAGAATGACTATGAAGGAAAACTCCTCAGTTAGGATAATGAGATTCTAGCAGCATTGCTAAAATAGCCATTTTCTAATTTCCTATCTTTCCACAAAATAAACCAGACACCTGAAACCAATTGCATTTGATATTAAGTTGATATTTTCTGGCAAGCATTAGGGATTGTGTGTGGGTGTGTAATTTTATTTTATTTTAAGCAGAATTGAGTCTTCGTTGAAAATCATGATGAAAACGCATGTTGAATTTTCAATTTCTGTTTTTTCCATCTCAAGAGGTATGCTATATAACAGTAAGAGAAGGTTTACAAAGCATACAAAAAGGTTAAAAAGGGCCAAAACATCTGTCTCTAATCTTATATACTACAATATTCTCATAAATCACACACCTGTAGATTTCTGACAGAAATTCTAATACATTTGATTTTGCCTAGAAAAACACAGGAATAAGATATTTATTTTTCAATGAAAGAATCCTCTAAAAGAGTATTTACACAAGTGATTTATTATCCATCCACTGGGCACATGGACTCAATTACGCATTATCTAGGTAATACTTAATGTGATTTATTAAATAGGAAAAGAGAAATGGATCAGAAAATAACAGAACATTTTAGAATGAAGTTACTACAGACTAAATTAAGACAAAACTTAGAATTAATTACAATTCAAATTAGAGTTTAAAATATCATTACATGTTTGTGTTTTTATATAGAATAGGAGTCTCATGATTGTTACTGGTTAATAACTTATTTATTAAAACAAGTAATGGTTTTAAAAATAATAATGTTCTCACATGGTAACTTGAAATTTGTGTTCATATATTTCATTTTTATGTTTGTTTATAATATTTTATAAACACTTATATTTTACTATAGGATCAGTAGCATTGGCTGAATTCATCGCAGACAATCAACATATTGCACAAATTGATCTAAGAGAAAATGGCATTAAATTAGCTGGACTTATGGCTCTTTCTCTGTCCTTAAAGCACAATCAGAGTATGATAAATTTAAATGTAGACAAGACAATCAAGACAGAAATGGTAACTATTTAGGATTTTTCTATATTTGAGTATTATTAGAATAAAATTCAGAAAATTATATTCTTCTATTTTTCATACCAAATTGTATTTTGTAAGTTATGCAAACAATAATTTTTGATTTGCAATGAACAATTTTAATGTGTTTAGTTGATTATAATTTTCATACATTAAGTAATACAAGCCTTTATTACACTAATTTTTTTATGAAAATAGCATATATCTAAATTCAGTGAATATATAAAAATAAATTACTGAAATCAAATACCTAGTATCTCAACTTCATACACTTATTCAGTATCAGTGGTTTTTATTTCATATGAAAGTTCATTTTCCTTAGATATGTTATCATTAATCACCAAATCCCTTTTGCAAGAGAAATCTCCAAAAAGCTACTTCATATGTTTGCTATAACAAATATCATTGTAGAGTTTCCTTCCACAATTATTGTAAGCATCCCATTAATTTTTATTTGTTATACTCCTAGATATATCAGTAAACACTTTTCCTCATTCCCATTTTTTCTTAATTTTGAAATGTTTAATTAAAAAAAAAAAAAACCTTTGAGCTAGTCTCCAGTTTCAACTATTAGATTGATTTCATCAATTACTTTTGTCTCCTTGAAAGCAGAACTATCAGTCAACATACTTTATATTTACTGTGCAAACTTTAAAATAGTTCTTTCTTTAGTTGTGGCAAAATAAAGTTTGCTGAAATTGGTTGACACGACTAAATTAATTCTGCTATTCTGGAATACAAATATCTAATTCCTGTAATACCACTAATACTTCATTACAATAATTTGTATTATGTATTGTATTATATTTTTCTGTCATGAATAAAGCTTTTCAATTTTAAAATCTTATATATTAATTATAAGATTATAAAATATCTTATGTCTGTATGCAGTAAATCAATATTTAAAAGCAGAAACAGATTAAGAAATTTGCAAAACATTTGATGAATTGCTTATCAGGAGTGAATCAGTTTGGATCATTAATGAAATTCATATATATAGTTTTTTATTTATTTATTTTACAGGCAGATGGAATGAGTAGTGAAGCTAAACTCTTGGGAGAAATTACAGAGTATTGTAAAAGAAATAAAAGTAGAATAGACTCTGAGCAAATTCAGGATAAAGATATTAACTTTGTTGTCCAAAATTCAAACATTCCTGTGGTCCGTAATGAAGCAGAATTGACAGCTCTAATTAAAGAACATAAAGATTCTTCTGGAGATGGATCTTCTTGTGACATGAGCTCTCATTCCTTAAGCAAAATGATTCCAAGTCATACTTTTCCCAGTGATCAAAAGTCTTCTCACTCTCCATCTAATAGTCCAAGAAATCGTTTCCAAGTACGCCGAGTCATTTTAGATTCTGAAAATCCTACTAGTGTTTCTTCAGCACCTCCAAACATAACTTCCAAACCTGAAGAATCGGCCAACCAGTCAGAAGAATCTGTTTTTCTTCCATCATCTCCTATTGAAAGCGGTTATGATAGTAATTCTCCCTCACCATTTATGAATAAGGATGATTCTATAGAAGTTGAAGTGAAGAAAGCCTACATCCGACACCAGGATTCAATTGCTATACACAAACAGCATGCCCGAAGTTGCACTAAAACTGCTGGTTATGAAGATCAACAAATATATGAAGAAGATGATGCTGGAAATAATTCTGAAGTACAAATACATGATGCTGCTATGAGTGATGATGTGAATTCTAGTCAAAGTGAAAGTTCACAGTCAAACCTGATGGCTCGTCGCTCAAGTGGAGGTAAAGTCAAAAAGCTTACCTTCTTATTGCCTGATGATTATATGGAGGATATTAATGGTATCAAAACTAATAGAAGAATGAGTACACCTGCTGTTGCATCTCAGAGAATTTTACAACAAAAGCACAAGGCTTTGAACTTAAAACTTGGTAGACAGCTGGAAGGATTAGACCTTAAAAGCTCTGTACCACTTTCTCCTACAAGGTTACGTGAAGGCTTAAGTGAGTATTTTCAATTATATATATTTGTTTATTTAGAGCTATACCCACAGATGAATTTGAGCAAAATTTGGCTCATATTTTCCTAAATCAATAATTAACTTAACTATCAGAAGATAGTATGCCACCTGCAAATGGGGTAAAACATTTGAATGTCTTTTTTTAGGGGGGGGGGCTACTGAAAAATATTACTAACTAATTATTATTATTTTTTAAGTTAATTTAATCAAATTTTGTGAATCCACATTGCAACCCTGTATTAGTCAGTAAAATACTTCTTTTGAAACCATATCCATCATTAAAAAAACAAAAAAAAATGGAACAAAATGTTAAAATTCAGAATACCCTCTTAAATCCAAATTCAAATATTACTTTTAAAATTTGAATGGAATCTATTTATCTTCTCTATATCTGTATGCATGTGAATATAATTTTAAGAGAGTTAGTAATTAAATTTGGTATACAGATATATTTATCAAAATTGTTGTCCTGTATTGAATTTTTGATCATTTGTTCCATTTATTCTTATTTATGTGAATATAACTCAAAAACATTATAAATTAGTTAAATAAAATTTTTTATTTGGTTTAATGGTTAAAAACAATTGTCCTTTGTTAAATTTTAGACCTCATTTGTGGAAAGAAAATTTCATGAGAACTATATTCAATTTCTTCATTATATTAGAAAGCACAAATGCAATATGAGGTTGGGGGGAAAAGAAATCCATAATTATTTTAAGCCATCTACCGAGAAAATAATTATTTTCTTTTTTCATTATTTTCAAAAATTCCATATGGAAAAAAAAATTATTACTTCCCTGGTGGATGGCTTTAAAATAATAATCAATTTCTTTTTCCCCAACCTAATATAATAAATTTGCCAGTTTTTATAATAATATTACCTAAATTATTTCATTGACTTCAAAATTATAGAATGTTGAAGTCAATGTCAAGTATATGTTTTTTAAAATGTATAATTAATATCCCCTTATAGTTTTACATTTTGTCACTGGATCTTGTTTTAATTTCATATCTTAGCTTTCTTTTCTCTCCCTCCCCCCCTCTCTCTCTTAATCAGAATAAAAATAAATTTGACTTTTGCTAGATCACTATGCTTTTCTTATGGAAATGGATGATCATATATTTCAAAATTATTGATCTCACAAAAATGGGTATTGCAATATTTAACATTTCAAAAAATTACCTCTTTTGTGATATTGATTTCATTTCTGTATAACTTTTTGAACTTTTAATATATTTTTCAAATTTAATTTACAATTTTACAGTTCTTTTATTGTCATGTGGGGAAATTCAAATATATCTGTTAAATCAAATTTATCTGTTTGTCAGTATTAAAATTCAGATAAGAAAATTACTTGCTTTAGTCATTAATTCTAAAATAGGATATACACTTCCGTTTTTATTTCGTAATATTTATTCCTGATTTATATCTACAGTAATTTCTTATTACATATTAATTCAATTCATAGTTTTAAATCACAAAAAAAATGTTTAAAAAAATGAAAAATAAATGAAGGAGCTGGTCACCTTTAGCAACTAATATGCATAAATCAATTAAGTACAAGTGGTCTAATGAACATAGCAATTTGTTACTTTATTAAAGGAGAATAATGCAGATTATTAAAACTATAAATATTCTAAAATTAATGATTTATATTGAAGGAATCTCATATGATTTAATTATAAAAATGTTATAACTTGGTCCTATTGTCAACTATAATCATTAGGTTCTAAAATCATATTTTATAATATGCAGCTTCACATTCTGTAAAACATGTATATCTCTCAGTAAATGGATTAATTTTAGTAATTTGTATAAATTTTACAGTAAAGAATTAGGAAATATTTTAAAACATGTATTAATGATGATGATATAAAGGGAAACACTTTCCTTTTAAACAGTTAAAAGGTATGTTTTTTGTGAGTAGGAAAACAAATTTCTCTTAATATGAATTTTGATACTTAATGCAATTTGAATATGTAAGTAGTAATAAATTCCTTATCAACATGAATTTGTAGGTAAAATAATAGTGAAGAACCCAGCTATGAAACTATTTAGGAGAAATTTCTGTATCTGTGTTTTCTGTACATGTAAAATAGATTAGTAAACAAATGATGGAATATTAAAAGAATAACTCTAATTTTACTATATATGACATACTTTTTACATATAAGTTGAAAATAAATAACGGAAAAGGTTAAAAATTAGTATGTATTTAATTTGACCAATTATTATCTAAGTGCATTTGCAATAAAAACTTGTGCATTTGTTATTCATCATTTTTTTTAATCTTTCTCTTTTTCTATTTAGTTTTTCCTGAACCATTTGAAACCAAAATTACTGTTGGAGAAGGTAGCTAAAAAAAGCAGCTACAGTCTTGGCATCTCAGAGATTGTGTAATGTAAACAATTAATTGCAAAAGCTTGCCAAATTTTCACTTTACTGGTATATACCTGCATTTATATGTCATTGATGTTTTACTAATCATTAAGAAAAATACCCATCCTTTGTTTCATCATGTTTTCGTCAAATGGTAAAATTTGCTGTTTTAAGCTTTTGTTGTCTGTTGTTGTTATTTTCAAATTTATTGCACTTAATTTTATTGTTTGTATCTAATTTGGTTTTTGAATTTGTTGTTTTTGTTATATATATTATGTTTGAGAAAATTGTACTCTAATTTTTGTGATGGTTATTGAGAACAAATGATATCTCAATTTTTTTTATCCTCCATTTTTATTTTTTATTGAGGTCAAATTCTTATATGAGTATTTTTAATTCTTATTTGAGAACTAGAAGATTAAGAATTTCTCTTCTTTTGAAAGTTTGTAAATTATCTTGAATTTTTTTGTTACATGTTTCATCCAAAGAATTTCCAATGAATATATTTTAGTACAAAGATAAAATTCATTTTATCAAAGTGCTTTGAGTTCTCTTCCTATCTTGCTGCATCTTTCAAACATCAGAAGTATAGAAAATATTAGCTGTTAGCTTTTTTTTTCTCAGAATCTAAAAAAAATATTTTTTTAATTTGTATTTCATATTGTTACATATACCTTCATACAAGTTAAAATATGAAATTCTTTTTAAATATTATTATTAAGTTTTTGACAGATTCTAAGTATGCTTATGCTTTTTATGAAAAAAAATACTTATGTAAGAAATAACTTTAAAAAACTAATCATTCTGTTATTTGTCAACTGCTGTCTTGTTTTGTAAAGATCTTTACTTTTTTACTGTAAAATTTAAATGGAATAAAGCATTAATGCTCAGATATATGAACCTCATTATAATCCATTCTAATTACCCAAAGTGTTCTGTGTATTTTATTCCTGTATATACCATTTTCATTACTTTTTCCAAACCCACCACCATTGCTTTATTTTTGAAGCCAAATGCATTGAGATTAGATTTATATATATGTATGTCAGTGTCTTAATTTTGGATAAAAAAATTAATAATTTATTTTGAAACAAAATATGCTTATATGCTTTTTATTATTGATATTGTTCACTTTTCCTTGCTTTATTTATTCCTAGTCATTTGTTAATTATACATTTTGATTTTTACTTGAAATTAATTTGTATTGAATACTAAATTTGTAATTTCTTTACCTTCTAATTAATTGAAATTAACGCACAATTTTCAAAAAAAAAAATTGTAACTTTTAGCCATAAATTGTGTATAATATTTTAATTTTGAAAAAAAAAATTCTTCAAATAAATAAATTTTGTGGAAAATGTAGAGGTATATTTTAAAAGTTGTCTGAATTTAAATAATTGTACTCTTTTGAAATTATTGTACAGGAAATTGCCCAAATAAAAGTGAACTATCCTAGCAATTGTTTTCTACTTGAAGAATATGTACTTGATTATTAGTAACATTTTTTATAAACTATATAACCCCAATACACTTTCATTCTTTAATTTAGCTGTTCAGTAGTTCATTGCTAGATGGTGAACTGAAATTATCTGTGATTAGATATGAAATTGATTTTGGGAGATACTTAAGAGCTTATTGATGAATTGACTTGATTATATAGTAGCTATAAGACTACAGGTGTCGTAGCAGATAATTAAAATAATATCACTTTCACTTGAATTAGACTGGTTTGTCTTCCATTTTTATTAATTGCTTTCAAAATTCCCTTTATAGCCTAGGAAAATTTTGCAAAATTAATTTTTCTTGGATAAATTTTTACATTACTTTTTTTTCGAATTAAAATTATTGAAGCATGATTTCAAATATTTTTACTCTGCCAGAACATTTGGCTGGGATTCCAGGATTATTTTTTTTAATCTATAAATTAGATTTGAGAATAATTTGAATTAAAATTCAATAATTATCCTGTTTACAATTCAAAGTTATAGGCAGCTTTTTGAAATCCGTATGCAAATATCCATGCTTAGTTGAAATAACTAAATGTGATAGCTTACCATTCCTGATGACAAATCCTATTAATTCCTGATCGCAAATGTGGATTGATGAGTTATTTAAAAAAAGAAAAGAAATATTAGTGCTTTACATTTTATTATAAAAATTAAATTTTTACTTCATTTATAAAGTTTTATGTTAAAATTGAAATTGGATTTCAAATCTTTTGAAGCACACTCTGCTTACATATAATCTGTTTATTTCATCACATAGGGAATGTACTTATTACTGAATTTGAGCATGTTGATTTTTAATAAACAAAGCAGTTAACGACTGAAGCATTATGTTTTGCATGTTCTTATGCCAAAAGGAAAGTATCACTTTCATTTGGGTAAATTATGCATGTACTTATCAATTATTGTGGTACAAAAGTAAAAAAATTGAACCTTGTCACAATTTTTCCCCTTTTTCCAAAGATATATTTTTAACATGATGTATTGACATATCGCGGTAACACTGAAACTGCTGTTGGAAAAGAAACATTTAAGCAGATTGTGGACATTTGCCATTATGTTTATAAAGAAAATTTTATAAAATGATTAAAAGAATTTGTATGCTAAATTTCTTTTCTTTTTCCCATCTTGGCCTGAATATTTTTGATAACTCTCTACTGTGCAAAGTACTAGTCTTTTAAATTGAAATTTTTTACATGTTCAAATTTAATTGCCTAACAGTCCTTATTTGTCTCTCTCTCGTCTCTCTCTCTCGTCTCTCTCTCTCTCTCTCTCTCTCTATATATATATATATATATATATATATATATATATTGATTCCTAAATTAATTTTATACTGAATCCCCTACCATCCAATGAAAAGCTCACTTTATTATAAAAACATGTTCATGATTCTCCTGTTAAGGACTGAATAGCTATTGTGCAAAAAGTAATATCTTACTTTTCATTATTGAATCTAATTCTGTTCAATTCTATCTTATAAAGCAGAACAAAAATATTTGTTTATTCTTCCTAATAATATGTAAATTCCTAGAATAATTATAAAGGCCTCTCGAAGCTTACACATGAATTGTGCTGGTTTCTTTGTTTTTACCTATTAATGATTTTACTTTCATTCCTCATTTATAAATAGTCTAAGAAAATGTTATATATTCCGTATTTTCATTTTCAAAAATCATTTGAAGTATCAAAAATTATATTTACGTAATACTTTTTTAAAAGAATGTATTGCATTTGAATAAATTGTGGTTTTCAACATTCAAATGCAACTAATATATTCTTGAAAAGTTTTGATGACCTATGATTTATAAGGAATTTTTATATAGCTCTGTAAGAATTCCATTCTGAAATTATTATTTTGTTTAACGTTTTGGTACAAAAAAGTTTTTTTTTCGTCAAAAAAAATTTTACTTTTGAATATTTTTGTTTAACTTATTTCAATAATTTATTATTAATAAAATTGAATATTTTTAAGAAGATGAGCACTAGTTCTTGATATCATAACTTCTTTTGTTGTTCTTGTTAATTTTACATATTTATGTAAAACATTTTTTAAATATTTTTCTGTTTTATCCTTTTACATAAAAAAATATTTGATATATATGTATCATTATTATTATGCTGGTGCATAGCTTCTGTATAACTATAACTTGGAATAATTTTTAATGTGTCGTGATTATCATTTATATGTTAATTTTCAAAATATTTTAAAATTTTTTATGATTTTTTAATATGAGGTTAATAATCAATCAAAAATTCCTTTATTTAAAACATTTACTTGATGTTCATCATTTTTAATATTAATTATTAAGCTTTTGTCTTTCATTGTTTTTTCCCTTTTTCCAAACACACATTTCCAATGCTTTATAAAGATCTCATTGTTTATAACTGTGTTTAAATGTTGTACTAACTAACAAATATTATAATTTTAGCTAGCATTGCTATTGCACTTTTGTCAAATAATAGCATTTTTCATGCTTTGCTATTATGTATATGTACAGTATGCATGTTAATGTTATGAAATGATTTTTTTTTATTATGTTTGTAGTATTTTTAAATATTGTGTATTTAAAATTATATATGCATTTTATATCTAAATTAACTTTTGATTTTATATCGAAAAATCTGCATTAGTATTTTTTCTAGGAAATTCATGTTTAAATATTTGTTAGGTTTAATATTTAAAAATGTATTGAAAATGTTACTGGTATTAAAGAATATTTTTGGATTATGTTATACTCTATAAACAGCATGTTAAATCTGAGCCTGAGCATATCTATAAATATACTATTCAAGAATAATTGTTAGCTCAATTTTGATTGCTAAAAATCAAATACTAATTGCATAGTATTAAACAGTTCATGGTATTGACACAAACGTTTATAGATATGTAATTACATTTTTATTATTTATAGTGAAAACTAAAGATAAATGTTCATAAATTGAATAAAACTTATTAAATTTTAATCTATTTTAGCTGCCAAAAATTGGCATTTAACATTTTGTATGAACTTGTTACTCTTTTTTTCAAAGTTGTATTTATCACTTGTATATATTTGTTTGTTTGTTTATTGTTACACTTTTTTAAATGATGTGAAGCAATAATAAGGTTAGTGAGTTTGTCATCTGGGATGAATATAGAAGGTTTTCTTCAGTATGAGTGTTAATATTAATTAAAGGTTTATAAACAAAATTCAGATTGAAAGGAAATAAAGCATTGTTAGCTAGTAATTTTATATTTAGTCTTTTGTTTGTTTTTGGTGTATATATATATATATAATCTTTTTGCAGTTCAGCACTTTATTTTATTGTACTAAATGTCCATGCTTTAAATTAAAACATGAATATTTTGGTTATTTTTATCTAGTCCAAAGTGTGTATTATGGCATTTATATCATATCTTGCAAACTGAAATGTTTTCCTTTGTGCTTGGTAATGTTTTGAACTGTTTAGGCAAGAAATAACAAAGATTCTTAATACGTGTATTTCTGTTTTGTCATTGTTTTTATTACTTGCTACTGGGTAACTATTAATAGTATTTGCTGGAGAAGCAGGTATTGCACTTTTGAAAAATTTAGGAATTTAAGCTACTCTGTTCTTCAAATTTTACTATGCATTTGATTTAATACATTAGTTATTAATATTCTTTATAATTTAAAAATAGTTTTATTTAATATTTATTTTAAATTAGTATTGCCTTTTTGTTTTGTAGTGTTTTCTTCCTCTTTTTTGACTTTTGAATTACTTTTTATGAATCCTGTCTATCATTTAAGAGTGAATTTTATAAAAAATATGTTTTAAAATCTGTTATATAATATTAGTATATTATTATATGATAGTGTTCATGAACACTATATATTGTTATACTATTATGAACACTATATATTGTATAATAGTGCTCATAATAGTATAATATTCCCACAATTTTATGAAACATATTTGAAGAATTAAAGTCATTGTTTTTTTATGTTTCAAAAAAATATTTTAAATTGATAGAATAGTTCTTATATATTAAAAAATAATCAGTAGAAAAAATTCCAAATTTTTATGTTTCATTATTCCTTTTAGATATTAGGAATGAAAGCAGTCACAAACAGAAGAAGAACATTTTATGTATTGTTTTATTTTGTTTCAAATATATATGATATTTGTTATACAGTAATTTAAATAAATTTTATATCTGTTCTTTCTGTTTTGAATTATAAAATTGTGTTTGACTTACCTTAAACTTCGGATATCTTCTAAGAAAATATTACAAAATTGTGATATAGTTTAGTTCTGCATGTGAAATAGTAAGAAAGGTCACAATTTACTTGTATAATCTTTTAGAAAAGTTATATTTATGGATACTACTACCTTTAGAGATATTTACTAAAATATGACATAGTAAAATATACAAATATGCTGTAATTTCTTTAAATTTATAATCTATATTTGAATAGGATATTAGAAGTCTTAAATCTATATTTCCTGATGAAAATATGTCCTAGATAAAAGAATTTTGTATCAATAGTTTTGAGCATCTGAAATTCATTGGTGTGTTTATATTAATGTACGTTTTTCTCTAGATGTCTTTTTTCCCCAATTATCATTGCAATTATAATGCTTCTGTGTTCAATAATACTGAACTTTATTGTGTAATTTGATATCTCTGTAAATAGCATAGAATTCTTGTATCTTAAATGTTGTGACTATTTTGTGATACTGTTGAAAAATCAAATTTTAAAAATTCCCTTCAAGTATGTAAATATGCATATATATTTTTATGATATGGAAAAAAAATTGATGGAAATATTTCGAAAATCCTATTAACAAAGTAAATTTATAACTAAAATTTTCATATATATGTCTCAAATTTATGTAAAATTCAAAACTATATATATTCGTTATTCCATAAAATGTTACTAAATGTTCCATTTAAAGGCAGCTGTAAATTTGATTGTAAATTTTATTGCAATAAATGGTTGGTGTTTATTGAGCTTTTTTGTACTATTTCAATCTTGGACATTTTTAATTGAAATGATGAATATTTCAAATTAATTGAATTCTATCTGATTCTATTAAAGTTTTTTCAGCTATACAAATTGTCTATTGTTAACCGAATAAGTATGTGAAACAAATCTTTGAAATGCTCTCTTAGTGTGTCTTGAAAACTCATCTAGTATGGTTAATCCAACCTTAAGTTTATTATACATTTATCAAACTGAGTTCAAATGAAGAATCAAATATTAGTTCAATAAGTTGCTGAATGAATTTCCATTTGAAAACCAAGCTATTATTTACTTTCGCTAGTACACTTAAATCCTTAGCTGTTCTAAACATTTTTTTCTTTTCCATTAATCTTACTTGATCGTATAAAAAAGAAAACTATATTTAGAAATGTATGAACGTATATGAATAAGATCTGGTGCAGAATATTTTTGTTTATTTCACCATGACTAGACACTGAATATTCAAAACTCATCAGAATGTGTTAATATTTAAAAAGTTACATTGTAATATTAATAAAAATGGGTATTACTCCCCTTCCCCACTCCAGCATCTGGAATGTTCATTTGTATTTAAAATAAGCAAAAGTGAGGATCGAATTGCATTTTATAAAAATAAAATATATTATTAAAATAGTTGATGTTGAAACTGTTGAGCTATAAGTTTGTGTATTAATTATCTCCGATAACGATGCTTAATTATAGGTATTAAAACTTTGAAGAGGTCATCTTTAAATATTTTATTCACTGAAGGACATTGGTTGGCCTATACTTATAATGTTTATAAATTTCTGTTCATGAAGAATTCTATTGGATATACATCTGTACATCAGATAAAAATTCTAAACGAAAATATTGGTTTAATATCAAATATCTGAAACAGAAAATCCTCTCCCACCACCATTTCAATAAATATTCAAATTAATCTACTAGAAAAAATTATTGGTCTTTTTTGTAAAATGTGGAAAACTCGAAAAAAAAATGAAAACCATTTGTAATCGTAGCTCAAAATTGGTGTTATCATATAGACGAAGAATCTTAACTGGAAAGACTAAAATTATCCATCTTTCCTACTTTGATGTTTCTTTACTATGAAAGCTTGATTGAAAAAATTGATTTAATGTAAATGTAACGTTATTGATAGTTTCTTCAATAAATTGAAAGTATAAATTTGGGATGTGTACAGCAACAATGGCTGTCTTCAAGCACAGAAAGCATGTAAATTCATCAAGATATATATATTAAATTTTATTTTTAAAAAACCACACTAAAAAAATGTTTCACTCCATTTACAGTTGCAGAACACTAATACTAATGGAATTCAATCCATATTTGTGTTTCCAAAACCAATGGCAGAAATACAACAATCGTAGAATGGAAGCAATAGTGAGAGATATGATTAAAATGCCCATAGTAACTAATTTTGAGTAAGTGGATTACACAACAATACTGTCATATGACGAGCGTAAGTGTATGTTATTTTATTTGTACTGTTCTATTAAGTCGACTTATGTTAATATAAATCGGAAGTTTTAGTGCGACATATAATGCTATAAGTATAAATGGATTTTCATTCAAAAAATCCTGATAATATGAGCTTTCTAATTTGCTTTTTTTCCATTTCGTTATGAAGATGAACTACCTTGACAATAATCTAGACTGTCTACCTCGGAGCAGTCGAGAATATGATGAAAAAATTTTCTGAAGTAAAAATCAAATTTTTGTTCTTGGTTGTCTTTTTGTTTTGTTTGTTTGCTTCTTTTAACATTAAAAATTTTCTATAATAAATAGCTTTGAGAAATATTTATGCATGTTATCGTAATAAAGTTTCTTAATTTGAAGGGTGTGTCACGAAATTCCTGAACGCAAGTTTCTAAACTCCGGATTGAAGCATGGCCATCGAGAGAAGTATAATGGCAGATGAAAGTCCAGGTACGAACCCACGACGATAGTGTTTGTAGCCGAGAAACATAACCACAATACAAAAGTAATATTTGTATATTGTAGATGTTATCTGGTTTATTAAGCTAATGCCGCAAAACTGATTATTGTGACGCTAGCCTCATAAGCCAGATAACATACCTCTTATTGAAGTGCACTTTTGGTCTAATGGTTGTTATTGGGCTAAAAATACTGGCGTAGCAGGTTCATACTTTGACCATCAATCGCTACAGTATTTGTAGAGGCGATAATTGAACAGGCGATATGGGTATTAACATGGCTTTGCGATTATTAATCAAGAGGCTATGCTTTATTTGATTTTTTTTTTTTCATTTCATTGATTTTAACTGCTATTTTGAAAGAAAGAGAGAGTAAACAATGAAGTAAAGATGGCACAATTTTACATTAGTGCTTTGCTGGCAAATATTATCTATTATAAAATCTTTCTTCCTTAAATAGTGAGATATATTTTTGTTTTTATTTCCATTGAGCGAAATTAAATGTATCTCTGTGTCTAACTTTTTTATAAACATAATATTTTAAAGCAGATTTTTTTTAATCGGTGCTTTCTTTTTTATATAGGACATTTATCGATCATGCATTTTTACCGGAAGCAAAACATTACTTCCTTTAAATTATTGTGAATATAAAGTAAAACAGAAGTACCGATTTTTTAAATAATTCTTTTTAGTCTTTTGTAAAAACCTTTTATATCAGAAATATCTGTTTGATTAATAATTTAGTATGTAACTACATTTTGGTTATTGGTTTTGGCCACAGTTGAATTATCCAATGGCAGGTTTTATTTACTTTTTTCTATGCCATATCCTATTGCACGTGCTGAATGTTATTAGCGGTCTGTATGTAATACATGTCGACAGAAACCTAGAAAGAATCCTATCCATGCATAAAAAAAATTAAATAGACAAAAGCTTAAATTATTGTGGAAAAGTTATCAATTATTTGTTCAATTTAGAAATATATTTACGATAGTCTTAAAAATGAATATGCTTAAATATAAAGATTTTATTGAGGAAGGTGATTTAGTTATCGTGTATCTAGATGTGCGTCATTTATATCCAGTGACTATTAAAAAAGATGAAGTGTTTCAAAGCAAATATGGTGCCCTTAAACATAATGACTGTATCGGCAAAAAGTTCGGAAGTGTGGTATCTTGTACACGTGGATGGGTTTATGTACTTTTTCCAACACCAGAGTTATGGACTGTCACGTTGCCTCATCGAACACAAATTTTATATGCTGCGGACATTAGTTTAATTATTGTTGAGTTAGATCTAAAACCAGGATCTGTTGTATGCGAAGCAGGTAAACTTTTTAAATTCAAGTAATAACTAGGAATATAATAAATTTTTGATAAAAGTATACAATTGGGTGCATTACATTGATGGCATTATACTTTCTTCCATTTGACTTCAAAGAAGTGTGGTGAATCGCTTTTTTTATATGTAAAACTTAGTATTTTAAGTTATTTTAATAGCGATTTAAAAATGATCTTAAGCAAATATATACTTTCTTGGTAAACCGCTCATATTGGATAAAAAAATAATTCTTAAAAAACATATTCTCTTTATTTTTTCTGAAAACGCATTTAAAAATTAATTTAATATTTTTATTTATATAATATATATTCACAAAAATCCATTTTAGGTTAAAATATCCATTTTATTGCTTATTTTAAGTGCCAAGTTTCTGGAACACTTTTTGAAAAATGTGTAATGAGTTTATTTCTTGATTTATTCTGAATTTGAATGGTAATATTGTGTGATTATTTATTTTGTATCCTTTATAGTTATTAATGAATGAAATTTTTCATTTCTTTCTTAATCCAAGTGAATTTTATTACTGACGAACTGCATTTTATAACCAGCTACAAGAGTGAGATGAAAAGTTTGTGCCTGATCTAGAGTGGTGCTCCCAAAATAACTTTGACTAAAGCACTAAAAAATACGATTTTTATTTGTATTTTAAAAGATTTGTGTTTGGTTGTTTTTATACAGTGCTATTTTAAAATTTCCTTGTTGAAAACTAAAGTGTAAACTGTGATTTTTTTTATATAAAAGGCTTATTTCTATCAAATATTTAAACTTAGGTAAATACTATACAGGAGGAATCTGTTTCTTTATTTATAGTTGTTAAAACATGAGTTATAGACTTTAAACAGGGTCGTATAATTCTGGAAGACCAAAACCAACCTCAGAAGAAGAAATCAAAGAAGTTAACAATAACATTATGAATGATTGCTGATTGAAATCAACAGAGATTGCTGAGTCTGTTGGTATATCCAAAAAACAAACATATATTTTAATTGATAATTTGGGTTGGAGAAAGTTGTCAGCTATATTGTTGCTGTGTTTACTCACCTAAATCAAAAACTGCTACACATGACAATATCAGAGCTGTAAAGTTAAAATCCAATTGATTTTTTTTTTGCAATGTTTCCTTACTGTGAATGAGACTTGGACCCTTCACATTGTTGGAAGAAGACAACATTAAAAAATAAAGCAATCCTTAAACAGAGTTTATTTATTTTCCATGTTAGGCCAGAAACTTTTCATCTTACTCTCATAATTTGCCCTATTAATGATAATGATTTATCCATGTCAATGAAAGTTCAGATTTGCAAGTTATATAAACAAATATTTTTTTATTTAATATTTGCATTTAAAACTATTTGATGAAATCATTTCAATTAGATATTTCTAAGCAAAATTAAGTATTGATTTTAAAAGATAATATTAAAAATCTTAATCTTATAATAACAAATGATTTTTATAAACTCAAGTTAATTATCTAAAAAAAAATTTTTTTTAATGGGGTTATTAGTTTTAAAATCAAAGATGAAATTCAGATGTACCCAGAATCAAATAATAAAAATATGTATATTCAGTTATTTAATTCAAAGTTATTAGGTAAATTAAATCTAATGCTGATAAACTTTATTTGAATGCTGTCATTTGCTGGCTCTTCTCAAATATTGAGTGAACCCTTTTCTTGTTATTGAAACAATTTCAGGTCAATATGGTTTAAAAATAGATGTATTGTTTGAAGTAAAAAGATGAGAATGTAATATTTTTAGATATGGATCTTTATCGAGTGAGTCAATATAAAGAGCATTTAAAAGATAATTAAATGTGATAATTAATATGGGAAAAAGCCATTTAAATATTTCTTAAATTGTTGCTCAATTCTATATGTGTTATTTTATTTGAATCTATTGAATGACTGATTGTTGCTTCAATTAACGTTGAAGATTTGACAAAATCTTACCAAAAAGAACATGATATTCCGTTTTTAATAAGTTTGTCTTCCCACCAATAATTTATATGCAAATTGTTTTACATATAAAATACATAAAAATATTTGATTTTTTTAAAAAAATTGTTTTGTACAATATAATTTCAATAAAAATTTGGAAAGCTTCCTCTTCCAAGATAAAAAAAAGTTTAATAGGGAGCCACATAATTTTCCCTCCCTGAACCTTACAACCAATACTATGTAACCAGTTTAAAACCTCTCCATTTTTTTCTCCAGTCCTTTTATTAGGTATATGATATAGTCTCCATGAGGGACCTTGACTGTAAATAGTGACAATTTAAAAATATTAGGTCGACTATTTTTCTACATTGAAACTAATGATATTGGAAAAATAATTGTACTTTAAAATGATATAAAATTTATTTTTGTGCAGAAACTTTTTTAGAATTTTCTGTAAGGAAATGACAATAAATATTGAAATTTGGTTTAAATTTTAAATATTGAAACTTTGAAGGGAAAAAAGGCTTTTGTTAATTTATTTTATAGTAAAACTTATTTATTATTGCAGTATTTTATTTGCTGAACTTATTATTTATCTTGACATTAGTTTTAATACTATTTATTATTAACAGGAACTGGCAGTGGTTCTTTGTCACATGCTTTAATAAGAGCTATTGCACCAAATGGCTTTCTATATACTTTTGATTTCCATGAGCAGCGAGTAGAAGTTGTACAGAATGAATTTAAAGCTCATGGATTGAGTTCTCATGTGAAAGTTCAAAAAAGGGATGTTTGTTCAGATGGATTTGGGGTTGATCAAGTCGCAGATGCTGTATTTCTTGACCTCCCAAATCCTTGGGATGCGATTCCTTTCACAGTAAAGGCATTCAAAGCAACTGGTAAGTTTTATTAATTGGAAATTTTATATATATTTATTTTTTACTTCATATTAGTAAGACTCTTCTACTCATCGTATAGTATGTTGGTACCAAACCATTCAAAACATACATTAAATTTGGTCATAATTGTAATTCATTAAATGTTATTTACTTCTACTTGGGACTTTTCTAGTAATAAAAAAACTATTGTTTATTTCAATATCACTATGTTTCAAAATGTCCTACTCTGTTTAATTGAAGAGAATAGAAATTTTTTCTTTTTTTTTATAATTATACATTCTTTGTATAGTTTATATAAAAATTTATGGAATTTTGAAAATTTATTTAATTATTATTTTATGAGTTCTCTTTTATCTCCAATGGTATCTAATTTGCATGAAAAACACAGCTTTGAATATTTTTCTACATCAGAATTTCACTGTATATGGCATAAATATTGAAATGAATGCCTTGTATAATTTATAATTGTAATCTATAAATACTATATTCATAATATTAATCATACTAAAAAAACAAAAGAAGAATATTTAGAACTATATTTTAAGAACCCTCAGTCAGTTGTAAAAATATAAGAAATTTGTCAAGTCTTCCCCACCCTTCACCCCATTTCCCATTTTTACTATTAAAAAATTTTATTCAAAGAATCTTGTATCCAAATTTAGAAGCAAAAAGTATGAGTAATGTAATCTCTTGCAATCAAATCCATTGTATAAGAATAGCCTTTGATTAATACAATTTGTTACACTGCTGGAATATGTTGTATATTTGGGATTTGTATATCTGCATTTGTTTCTTGAAAAACATTCTCTTACTCAATTGTTCTATATCTTTTTTCGAATTCTGATAAATATCCTTTTTTTATTATTATTATTCATGATTGTTTCTAGATGGCTTAAAATGCTTTATCTGCATTGATTGACAATATTTGACAGATTTAATTTCCTTTTTTTTTTTAATTTGTAGGCTTTTATTTGAATTAATAAACATTTGTATTTCTTGTCATGGTTTCAAACTTCATATTTTTAATATTAAGAAATGAAAGTGTTCTTAATTCTTTTGTCTGAGCATTCTGACTCTATTATAGATTATTTTACACTTAATTTTTTTTTCTGATTTGATTACATTTTTTATCATCACTAAAGTTGTGTAAAATATATATTTTTTTAATACTAATCTCAGAAAGTTCTCTTTTGGAAATTACAAAAAGTTATAGTTTTAAAGATACTGCTGGATTAAAGGGAATAGTAAGAATGATGTTTTGAAAAATTAAAGCATTAAAAATGAGTCTTATATTGTTAATATAAACATTATAACTGAAAAGATTTAAAATCTATTTTTTGATTTTTTTAAGTTAAAAAAATTTATCTAAATGTTTTATTTTTCTTTGGATAGTATGATTTCATGATTTCCTTTTTTGCCAAGTTTTTTTTTAAAAAAATTATTTATTTGTTATTGTATACATATTTTTGAATATGTGGATGTCAAAATATGAGGATCAAAAATAATAATTTTAATTACTTCTGCAAAATCTAAAAATTATTTACTATTTGGGAAGTATTTTAAAAGTTCAACAATATATATAATTTATAAAAAATAAATTAAAACTTTATAACATCATAAGTGCATTTTGAAAATTAAACTAGAATGAACTAAATAGTGTTATATTTATAATCAATCTTAATGTGGTGATTGCTTTAAATTTGGTAAATAATTTATGCTTTTTATATATTCTATATCCTTACAACTGCTCTTTTGTCTTTATAATGTATACATTAAAAACATAATCTCTTTCTTAAATATTTTTTTTAAAAAAATTGTTTATATTCATTATACTTTGAACCAGACATTTGTATGAATATTTACTTATTTTAGGTGGAAGAATATGTACATTCTCTCCATGTATTGAACAAGTGCAACGATCTTGTCTAGCATTACAAGAATATGGATTTCGAGACATAGTAACTGTTGAGTGTTTACAAAGGGTATATGATGTGAAAAGAATTACTCAGACAATTGTAACTTTTGATGTAAGTATTAATTTTAAATTATAAGTCCAATTTTTGATTCTACTGTTATTGTTAAATAATTTTTTCTAATCTTCAGTAGCTATTTGTCTATTGAAGATTTAAAATATTTAACTCGATTTTAAGTTTTCCTTTCATATAGGCATTCATTTACAAACTGCTCATGATTGATTTGTATTTTAAAGATAAATTATAGAATTTGAAATTTAAAATATAATTGCTAGTTATGTATTAAAGATGGGGTCAGCATTTTGGCCTTTTTATGAAAAGTAATGTTCATTAAAATATTTGTCTATTTTGTTGCAGAATATGAAAAGTGATGATAGTTCATCATTAGATAAATCGATGGAAGATGATTTTGATGATTCTGAACACCAGCAATCATCAAGTAAAAATGGCTCTGCTTCTAATGCATCTAAAGAATGTGAAACAGTAACTCACTGGGCAGCAGTACCACCACTTCAAACACCTGGCCATACTGGATATCTTACATATGCAACATTTATGCCATTGAATTCTTGATGAAGAATGTTAAATTGTTATTTATGTTTTTTAAAAAAAATTCTCATATTTATTGTATGATATACAAATATAATAAATGATATTTATGTTTTTAGAATGAAGAACATTTTCTCTCATTCTTCTATTTAACATAATGAGTAATTGGTATTGTAATTTATTGTATAAAATGCAGACATTCCAAAAAAATGGATTCAAAATTCTGATTTGTCTTAGATTATTTTTAATTAGTGAATGAGAATTGAAATTTAAACTTTAATTTTATTATCAGATTTGTAATCTTAATAAAAAATTCTAGTGATTCCAAACCATCTATATTTTATACTATATACAAGAATATACTTACAGTTGAATATGAAATCATTTGAAAAAGGTATGAAATTGGTTTGGGAATTTCATAATAGTAAAGGAAGAAATATTTTTAATCAAGATTTTAGTAAATAAATGTCTGGTTCCGCATTTTAACTAGTCTCGTTAAGCTCAGTTGGAATTTATGCATATATATTTTGTTGGGAATTTCAAATAAATCAGTTAAATTAAATTGCATTTCTCCAACTAAAATGTAAAACTTTATCATAGCCCCCTCCTATTAATATTATCTCAGCTTAAAGAATGAAGTCAAAAAGATTGAACTCAGTTAGGGTAAAAATAAATCAGATTAATTAAACATTTAACATACAAAAACAAAGTGCAAAATGTTTGAAATTGTATGTGACTATTTTGAACTTTCCAAAAGTTAAGTGACTTATTATTATTATTGCATTCAAAAGTCTGATGAAAATATTTTCATGAGATTTCAACTTCTTGCTTAATTATTCAGATTTTCTAAAAGCCTGTATTTAAATTGCATAGATACCATCCCAAATCTTATTTTGTTCTTTGATTTTGATTGAGAATTACTAAATCATATTTATTTACTCATTGTGTTCTCTTAATTCAAATAGGAATTTGAATATTACCTAAGTTAAAAATCAACTTCTTAAAATTTTAAAATACCCAATATAAGTTAA
Source organism: Argiope argentata (assembly GCA_026289955.1). Taxonomy (NCBI): domain Eukaryota; kingdom Metazoa; phylum Arthropoda; class Arachnida; order Araneae; family Araneidae; genus Argiope; species Argiope argentata. The sequence continues at coordinate 2,124,535 of JAOUZG010052814.1, forward strand.
AATGTTTAGGATTGGAATTCATGTAGTAAAAATTTTGAAGACAACATTGTTTAACAAAATAGTGACTAAGCAAAGAGAAACGAGTTAGTAGGAGGAAGAAAGCAATCATTATTACTTTCATTCCAAAGATCATTCAAGTTCAATAACCTCAGAATACTGAAATACCTTTTTTCCCTACTCCCCTAAAGAGAATTCTTTATCTCTTTAAAAAAAATAAAGCGACAGACTACTCTGTCGCAGAACTACTCTTAAGAGGTTGTTATAAAAAATAAACTGTAAATTACTATACCTTCGTAATCAAAAGCAGCTCATGTTTGGTAATGCTTTAATATATACATTTATTTATTAATATTAATTGTTCAGTTCTGAAAACAATGCAGAATTAATTTAATTCTGAAAACAAATCCATCCTTTAAAAAAATTAATGTGTTAAGTTTAGCACTACTAATTAATAAGTCATTTGTGAAATGGTGTGGTAGTAGAAACATCTTGAAACATTTTTCACAGTGTCATTTTCTAGACACAGTCTGCATAAAGGGTGTCCTGAAATACTCTAACAACTTTTAAAAAAGCATAAGAGGGGAACAGTTAAGGTTAAAAAAATCAATGCTTAAAACAAATTCGTGACAGAATAAGAATTTTTATTCTCACATATTTTAGGTTTTCGTGCAAAAAGTTGCCGATAGATGGCGCTGTAAGTTCCTTTTATCATTTTTCCAGCATGCAAAATATCAAAATTTGAATCTTCTGAAAGCAATACTGCTTCGACTGTAAAAGTAATGTTAAATGACTGTACCAGCAGGAGAGCTAAACATCAGATTCTGCAGGCAAGTTTTGAAAATGACACATTCGTAGGAGGAAAGGAATTTTCTTGGAATTCTAACGATTGGGGGGGGGGAGAGTTTTATTGCTATAAGAAGAAATTTTCAGAGAAATTTCAAATCGCTGAATATTTATTTTAAAGTCGAAACAGTAACCTATTTTGAGACTATGAATTTTAATGTTTTACATTCGGGAAGAACATTAAAAACGTCATCTATCAAGAACTTTTTGGAACTAAGTCTAAAACTAATGCAGGAAAAAATTATGCCCGCACCATATGAATTTATTGAAAAAAAAATTTTTTTTTACCTTAACCATTTTCTTGTTATATACTTTTGAAAATTTCAGTCTATTTCGGGACATTTTGTGTATGCCATCTGATCATTGATGTGCAGTACTGTATGTGTGTTTTGGACTGAATTAAAGCCCTCTTTAATTCTGCCAAAATGTCTTTTTTTTCTTTCCTTTTTTGTCTAATGTGCGATTTTTGACACGTTTAAAAAATAAGAAAAAGTTATAAATTTCCTAGTTGAATTTCTATTTAGAATTAGATAAAAGTTGAATTTTTATTCTTTTTCGAGCTATTTTTTGTATTTCTTTATTTCCCGCATTTGAAAAAAAAAATCTTGTAAATAAGATCCGCATTTATATATGAGATTTTGGTTGTTTTAAATAATTGTTTGAGAGACGGATATATATTTAAAAGGAACAGGAAAGTTTAAACCCTGACTTCTTTGTTTTTGTATTTGGCCAGTATTTTCATTGACATTTTAGACATTGTGGCAGCCGCGTAGTATGGGATATGTCTGATTTCATCAACAGGGTTACTTAGACACTGGAAAAAGACGGCAAACTTTAAAAATTTCTGAAAAAATAACGAAGTTTTAAAATCTCCATTCAAACCTGGGAAGTACAAGAAGTTTTTTCTTCTTGTTTCTTCTAAAAAATACCGCATTTTAAACGTAACACGGATTAAAAGATCGCGGCTAATAGCTCCAAAAAACGGAACAGTACTATTTACGACTGAGTAATCATGAAAACTTGTGTCTTGTCTAGCTCTCCTTTTTATATCACATCAGAACATGATGTTTTTGGGATGAGGTATTTGGTGTCGACGAAAAATTGAGATTTTATTATCTGCCCGAGCATTTTAAAAAAAATCAACTTTTAATAACATGTTGCTATTGCCTTTACAAAAGCTTTGATTAAAACAAAATATGTTAATGACCACAGTCAATAAAACCTAGAAAAATGTTATTTTGAGCACGTGATTATATGAAACGAAATAAATAGGAAATGCGATATATTTTTAAAACAATAAATGCGAGACAAAGCTTTGGGGATCGCTTTACAAAACTAAAGTGACTCAATCAATGAAACAATAAAAATATAATTTAACTTGCACAAGCACGTGGTGCTAGGTCGTTCATGAAATTATGCTCTGACAAGAAATATTGAAATCAGCATAGCAGATTGTAATCTTTTTTTTTTTTCGTTCAGATCAGTACAATTTTGACTTGATACATAGGAAACCTTTGTTCCTGGATTGCAGCTAAGGGGAATGGAGACACGTATGTAACCTCGTGAAAGAGTAAAATTAACTTCTTTGGTGGGTATAGTAACATTCAATGTTCGAAAGCATCGCAGTGGTGTTTAGTCGTTTACACGTGAGTTTATTGAATGGTTTATTTATTTTTTGAGAACAGGGCCTGACTAACTCTAAGCATATGGGGCAGTTGCCCCGGGGCCTCACTTATGTCCCCCCCCCCAAATTGAATAGAAATTTTATTTTGCGTTTCTTTCTTATGTTCTTCATTACTAATCTTCATTATTTCATTATTTAATGTTCTTCATTACTAATCTTATGTTCTTCATTACGAATGTTCTTCATTACTAAAGTATTGAAGCAGAGGGGTCCCAAAGTAGTTTTTGACCCGGGCCCCAACTTGGCTTAGTCGGGCCCTGTTTGAGAAATTGTGAACTTATTGAGGTTAGATTAGAGAATTTTTGTAACGATTGGTTATCTAGAATCCGTATTTATCACCAATTGATCGGGTGGATAAAAAAATATCAATCTTAACCTTAGAGAATGGGTTGTAGAAGTACCACAAAATCCGTTTGCTGCGTACTGCTCGCTTTGTAAGATAATAAATTCAAGTAGGGCCGGGATGGCCTGGTTGGTAGAGCGTTGGACTCGTACTCCTTAGGTTACGGGTTCGAAGCTCACCGGCCAAAAGATTCCCCGAGTGTGTGGCGATTGGCGCTCGTTAAATCTCTTCGTGGTCGCAAAGTCATCCATGTAGAGAGTAATATCACTGGGGGTAATGAGTCAATGGTGATCGTTCTCTGTTCCAGGTCTAAATTACGATATGAGATGTATGAATCGCTTTGCATGAATGTAGTCCGCCCCCTAAAAAGGATTGTGACGTGTGTGTAGCCAAGTCGTACTCTTGGCCCTAGATGGCGCTACTTGTAAAACAAGAGACGTATATTTCTGGCTTAAAATCTGCTGATGTATCAGCGGGGCTTGTCCATGGCAAGTGCTATAAGTAACAACAACATAAATTCAAGTAATAGGGTTAACAAACACTTGTTAGTAATACCAAAAGTTGAAAATGCACAAAACTATGCGTCATAATTGATATTGAGCATTCTATCTTAAAAGGAATATAAGAGAATATGGCACATGAAATCCTAAACCTTCATCTTTAATATCGAAAATAGGCCGATTTCGATCTTTTTAGTTCAAGAACAAACATTTAAAGCTAAACGTTTATGTACATTAAAACTTGTTTCGTCACATTCCTCCTTTCATGCATTCAAAGATATATTGGGAAAACGTATAGGTATTTACACTAATAAAGAAATTATTTTAAAATTGCCCATTAGGTTGTACAAACTGTTGTACATTATATATTACGGATAAGCCCAATATTTTCAACACTCTCTTTAGAAATCTTAACAAAATAAAAATGTAATATATTTTGATGACACTTTAAACCACTTTTTACAAATATGCCAGATGGATCTTATTGTAATCCAGTGGCATACATCAAATGGTAGAGTCCCCACAAGATACAAAAATTTAGTATTTTTAAGCATACCGATGCTCAAGAACTGTTTGAGAATTTTAATGAACTTATATCAAGTTTGGACGTACAGTTACTTTTATAAATTAGTATAGATTGATTAAATGTAAATGAGAAAAAGAAAACTTGTTAAAGAACAGCCTTCGTTCAAAAATTACTGTAAAATGTAAGATCTAGGTACTTGCGGATAACATTTAATCCATGAAACACTTCAGTATGGACATAAATGTACTGGATGAAAAAAATAAGTTAAAATGTTACTAATATTTAAAGATAGTGCAGTTAAACGAGTCAATTTCCTGGAAATTACAGATTCTTTTCAATTTCCATGAAGTTTTCCCCATCCTCTGGCAAGGAAACATCAATTGTATGGATGAGGTCTAAAAATTTTTTGACATCATGAAGAAATATGTAGATATCAGCTAAAAAACTGGTCTGTCAGTTCTGTCACGAATGATAATGTTATAAATGTTAGTCTGTCAGGATAAATTGATTCTGGCTAAACCTAGTTTCTTCTCATATACCAATGGTGCCTTTTTACATAAAAAATCTTTTCATTTTTGTCAAATAGTCAAGAAAAAATATTGTCCAAAGGACCATAATCGAAGAGGCAAAAACATTAGACAGTTTATATATTTTTTTAATAAAGCTTGATAATCCTAAAAATATGAGAAAAAATCACCGATATTTTAAATAGGGATTACAAACTACTTGATTCTTGGTAAAGTTACTGAAGCCGTAAAAAGAGGCATTTTTAGCAGAGTTTTATATTTGCGAAGAACTTAATTTTAAAAAAGTATTTGAATGCATGTCTTAAAAGTATTGTTGATTTAAAAGCTACATCTTGTTTAAATCCACATTTATTGAAAAAACGGTGCATTATTATGTAAAACATGGATGGTTAATTTATTTCCATTACTTTATTCCAAAGCACCCCTCCCCCTCCTCCTCCTATATTCAGAACGCGCAAAAATCCAATTGAAATTTTCTTGAGAAAAAAATATGAATACGAAGAACAGTTTGATTCCTTTAATGAAAAATCTGTTTAGATTATTTTTATTCTCATATTTTAAAGTCAAAAGAATTTCTTAGTCTTTGGGAAGTTGTAAAAATAACTCTTTTGTTCTTCTGTTTTGGAAAGTGTATTTAGTATCAACAAGAATATGCTTGTTGAAAATCTGAAAGAAGATTCTTTAATTGGCCTAAAAACTGTGTATCATGTCATAAATTTTTGAAAACCTCTCATAATATCAAAAAAAATTCTTAATAATTGTTCTTTTATTTTAAATTGGATTAATTTTCCTAAGCAGGGCATCACATTAATTTCCTAATAAGAAAGAGGAGAGTTAAAACACAAGATTTTAGTATTTAAATGAAAGAATATTAATCTGAAAGGAAAAGTTTGAAATAAAATGGCATAGATGTTAAAAATGTTTGTAAAGTAAACTATGGAATTTTAAGATTAATTACATCAGCGGTGGATTTAAAAAAAAAGCGGAATTTGAAAATATTTTTATAACTTTTTAAAACATCTTAAAGAAACATTTGAAATTCCACTTAAATCCTTGACATACTAAAGCAAGCATTTGGCAAAAATATTATATGAATACTTGCATTATTTTTCGAAAATTCCAAATTTATCGAGTAGTCAGAAAATATTTGCAAATACTTTTCTATCCATCCGAATTCGAAGTTTGAAAGAAAAATTTTGTTCTAAAAATATTGTACTAAGATTTCTGATGGTATAGTTGTCATTTTTCAGAAAAAGTGAAAGAGTACTTTATTTAAGCAGAATTCTAAAAACATTTTTAAAATAAAAAAATAATTAAAAAAAGGTTTTTCTAAATACATGTTTTTAAAATTTACACCTGACTTGTTTAAATTATCTCAAAGTTGGACTCGCTTGATAAGTCTTTTTAGCATTTATTACTTTTTAAATTTAGCATTTCCTCTCAGATTAAACTTTCTTTGTTTAAATTCGGAAAACCGATGTATAAAATTAACCTAATCTTCTTTTATCCAATTAGATATTTAAAAAAAGTCGGTCTGTTTTGAATATCAATTTCAATAGGTCAAAACAATATGGCTATTGTCAATTATCCCCCCCTCCCCTCATTTTGATAGCTTTCATGAAAAGTAATCTAGACTTTATCACTGAAAAGGTATTTTTAAAAAAAATTAAAATGTTGCAAAAACAGAACTTTTAATGTAATATTTGTGTAGTTATACCGGTAAAAAAGCCAAAATTTCACTTAAATGTTAGTTAATTAAAATTTTATAGCATTTATTTGGTTTTGCTTGTTGATGGTATCTGTAAAAATTGTAGGTCTCAGTAAAATAAATAATATCGGAAATAATTCAGATAATTTAAAATTAAAACGCGTATAATTTTACATTAAACTAGCTGGAGGGATCTTCCAAAAATTTTCTCGCATAATCTCTTATAAATTTGTTATACCAGAGAACACAGGATGGCATTGGCGTACGATAGTAACGAAATACTAACTTTTGGCATAGATTTAGCATTTGAAATAAATCTGTCGTTTTATTATTTCCAATGTTTCTGGAGATCAATCCCCGAAATATGACTCATAGTATCCAAAAATAGAATGCGTCTAAGACGCATTTTTTTCAATCAATTGAAACAAACATTTGACACTAAACTGCACTTGTAATTTAAAAGCTAGAAAAAATTTGATGTATTTAAGTCAATGTGTTTCTAAATTATCGTGTTTACATATATGTGAAAGTACGGATCAGCAGACAGTCAACTCATTGTTGATTTGGCCGAAAATGTGATGAGTATAGATACAATATAGATGTAAAATCTGTGTACTTCTAGCTAAGCTGATGATAAATAATCGTTTAAAACGCTCTAACAAATCCAATTAAATCTAGATTCACACATATTTGTTTCTTGGATTGTAGGTGCTTACAAAGAATGGGTTTTTTAAACTACTAATTAAATTTAATTAAAATTTTAACAACTGTATGAAAACTGATTTTAAATCCTTTTAAATTTCAAAAAACTAGATTTGCAATATGTTTCTTTTTTCACTATGCATATTTCTTGATTTAATACTTAAAAAAAATACTTTTTAACAGATTTTGCGACATTTTTCATTATATTTTAGCTGCAGTATTTATATTCATTCACGTTCTGGTAATATTTATTCCATTTCTCTTTTGTGCATACATTACCATTGCTTTATAAATAAGAGAAAATTTTAGTAATAAAATACACATAGACGGGTCATACCAAAACCAATATTTTTCTATTACTAGGCTAGAAATTTGAATATCTTTTTTTCAATTCCTACAATTAGTTTATACTCTTCTTATACATGTGTATTTCTTGTTCAAAATTTTCAATCGTAACGAAAAGGGTTTTTATTCATCCACTCAAGTTCATATACATTTTTTTAAAACTTGTAGTTGATGACACTTGATGTTAATACAGTGTTTTTCAAATATTAATTAATTAATTTGATTTAATTAATTTTTTGATACTTTAAATAGAGTTTTAGCAATTTCTAATGCAAATTGAAATCAACAGGCAGTAACTCAATCGGTAAAATGTAAAGATTTCAGTATTTTTCACATGAAGGTGAAGAATGCGAGTTCAGTTCTTGCGTAAATCAATCATTTTTTGATAAATTATTTATATTAATGGTAATTATTTAATAAAAAGCAACTAAAATAAAATATTTCTTAGTAGAACCTAGATAGGAATTAATTTTAAAAAAATTACTATTACTTGTTATATATATTTTTGAAAATTTCAGAATTAAATTTATACTTTTAAAAGTGGCAATGTTTTGGTATTACGGATTGCAGGTAAAATTTAATGCTAAGAAGAATCTTTTTTCAGTATTTTATGTTCACACTTTGTAAGAATTAAGTAATTTTTAAAAAATAAAATGCACTTGCAATATTGAAGGCGCATTTATGAAAACGGGTTTTATGCATGTGCAAGTAATACTACCTGTGAAAAAAGATTGAAAATTTGGGGAAATATTTTAAACTATCATTGAAATCCACAATTTTGACACTCTAATAAGGCGAAAGACTATCGAAAATTGATCGTCTTGAAGAATCCAGTTTCATAATCATCTTTGCTCCACTTAATTCAAGCCTATTCAAAACATACGTAATGTTCGTAATGCGAGGCGCTGAAATCGATGAAAGACAGGAAATCGATAGGACTAAAGCCATCAATTTGCAAGTTCTGTAGATTTTAATAGAAGAAAAGAAAATGAGAAGTAAACAGATTTTTTTTAAAAAAAAACTTTTCCGGGTATTATAATGTAATTGGTTTTAGTCCGAGTTGTTAACGTGATTTCTTATAAATACTAAGTGGATGAAAAATTAATTTTGAAAAGTGTGCCTCTGAAAAAAAACACCCTGAAAAAACGATATTAATCTGAACTTATGTGACATAAAATATTAGTAATGATATTTATAATTGGATGGGAGTATAAAACTTATTTATAAATTGTTTATGTATTAGTTGACTTATTTATAATTGTATGTAGCAAAAATTAGGCGGAAAATATAGCGAATGATATTTGCTAAGAAGATAATCAAAATTATCATTAGTTTCAATAACAAATAATGAAAATAATAATTATTTATTACCAGAATTTGTGAGTGGTCATGGTGGCCTGATGATAAGATCTCGACTTCGAAACTGGAGGATGTCAAGTTCGAGACCCTATTCCGTAGAAGAGCCGTTGTTTAAGTGGCTTTGGTGTGCGTTAAATCCGTCCATTCTGTTAGTCTGATGTGGAATTTTCGAGAAGGAGCGTCATTTCAGGTATCGTCCTCGTCATCTGGTGGCGGTTCAGAATCACAAAGTCTGTCCCAAAGTATACTTAATATTGCTTGAAAACGAGACATTAATAGAACTAAAATAAACTTCAAAATTTGAACATTATGCTTATCTATTCTTCGTATGAAATATTCTGACTATTCTCTAATTTGGAGATATTATTATATCATGATCTGTTTGTTTTGAGATCTTAAATACTAGAATTTCTTGTTTTATATTCACTCAACAAAAATCAAATAGACAAGATTTATAAAAAAAATAAGTAACAGTTGACTCTTAAAAAAATTTTGCAACATAATTTTAAAAAAGTATATAGTAAACTTTATTCAAAAAAATCCGAAATAATAATAATAATAATCGGAAATCACAGGGAAAAAAACAATTTTCGTTGAGATCAAAACGAAAATGGCTAAATTCACGCAAAAATCTGATGCAGGAGAAGAATGAAAAATACAGTTGCAGGAATTAAAGTCAGGTAACAAATTTTTAGGATTAAAGCAAGAATGAAGTTTATTCAACGGAACAAAATAAGTCTTATTTAATTATCTCTCTTTCTCAAAGTGTTGATTCTTTGAAGCTTAATTTACTGAAGAAATATCGAGCGCAACCGTGCTGATTGCTTGTGTGGTAGGTGTTTAATGAAAACATATTATATGTGAACAACTTTTTAAGATGCTTTTTTCTTTTTATTTCTTTCATTTTTTCCCCTCTTTTTCTTTCTTCTTCTTTTTTTAATTGTATTTCAACGGATAAAAAATTTATTTGTTTAGCATTTAAAAAAATTATCAATATCAAAATGTTTAAAATTACCTGAAAGAAAACGTATACATATTTATATGAGAACCGTTTCATATAGTGAACATAAATTAAATATCAAACTTCTCTAATTCAAGATGACTGCTGAAGCCCACGTTCACCTTGAGATGAACGACTATTGCAAGTAAAATTTTAACCCTTTGACTACAATTAAAGGGCATCCCTCTAGCCTTTTAAAATTAGTTTAAATAATTCTGAGTAAAAGTCATTTCTTTTGGTGGGCTGACGGTATATTTGATCATCTTGTCCCAGTCACAAAGCCTTAGAATATATATATATATATATATATATATATATATATATATATATATAATA
>JAOUZG010052814.1:2148585-2171921 GCA_026289955.1 Argiope argentata
TTTGATAAAACGTGCAAGCTTCAGAGATAAACTGTGTAGATTGCATATCTTGCACTTTTTATAACGTTTTCTTTATCACTATTGGAACAAACTTCTCATTTTTTCTTGAATTTAGCTTAGTTTTTAATTCCTTAACAAGTAACGATGTTTCACACATTGAAATATCTTGACCTTCAGCCTTCAAAATATATTGATGAAACATTGACTCTTGGTTATGAACAAAAAATAACCATTCCTCTGATAATTCCCCATTGAAAAAAGTTTTAAGTATTGTTGGGCATTTATCCCGATTTAAAAAGTAAGCCTTTAAGGGTTCAAATAGTTGTAAAACTCTATCGAGTGCTGGCAGAAGAGTTAACCATCTTGTTTTAGTGTAGCCAAGTAGCTTCTTGTATTGGACCTCTGCCTCATCACAAAATTGTTTCAATATTTCTACTCGTATTGTGTAAATATAGAAATGTGAGTATATTTTTACCAATACCACTTCAATATCTATCGGAAGGCAATCGACCGCAGTGCTGATGCAATTATTGAATATGTGGGCTGCACAATTAACCCCAATTAATTTCTTTTTGCTCGATTGTTGCATTTTGTATAAAACGCAGCGAATGTTTATCATTTACAATCCAATCACATACATCTGCACTGGTCTTCCATGTTTGCTGACCATGCACGGAGCGCTTGGGTTCATATCACCTCACTGGTTATGGATCATCAATTTCGAGATCAGTTCCTTGTGGTGGTGGTACTAACGCGAGAAGCAAGCATTGCTCCGGTCAGAGCGTATTTGTCAGCGTACGGCTCGGCTGGCATTTAGAAAAATACGTTGCGGGTGCTCCGATCTAGAGTCGCAGAAAACTAATTTGAGAAATTTGATTTTGCTACGATTTCTCAAAATAAAGGACAATATGCTTATTTCAGGAAATAAATAAAGTTAGAGGACAGAGCCTTCAAATAAAGGACTGTCCTCTGAAATAAAGGACGTCTGGTCACCGTATGTATATGCCATTTTCATGTAAAAACAAAAGTTCCTAACTGAAATAAAAAGAGCTTTACTTTTCTAGTTATCGTCTGAATCGTAACGATAATTAAAATTTACACCATCTGCCTATACATTCAAAAAATTAACACCTGCTTCATATTATTTCTTTTCGATTATTAAAGCTGAAAACGTTTTGCTTGTGTATTAAACAAAATTTCAGCTGCTCTCTTCCCTTTCCGCGGCAAAAACAGTTTTAGAAAGTTTGGATGAATAATTTGTTACTATTAAAATCCAAAATTGTAAAAGTTTAATAAATTTTAAAGGGATGATTTTAACTTACAATAGTTAATAAAGTTTTATTAGTAATTATTTTATTATATTAGTAAATTCTAAATTAAGCATTAGTAGAATAAAAAATTTCCCGCATAAAAATAATTAATATATTATGTTAAAACTCTATATGAATTGTTATTATAATTTGAAACAACTTTAAGAGAAAGTTTTAAAAAAACGCATCAATGTATAAACTCTGCTTTCTTAATTGTTAAAGGAATCGTTTAACGAGAGTATTTTTCGAACATTAAACGATGCGAGAAATTACTAATATATATAAGTTATGTCAAAAATTTGGAGTTCATTTTATTAGAATTGTTTGGATAGTGTAATTTAATATTTTAAAGAATGAACATCCTAAAATCTTATTGATACTACACTTAATCTCATCTCAAATCTAAATTGTCCCCTCCTTAGAAGTTAAAATGTGTCTAAAAGGAAAAAAATTCGAAATATAAGTACAGAATTAAAATAAACCTTAAACTATGTAACGAGAGAAATAGTTTATTGAACGTATCAATTGATAAGAGAGAATATTCACTTTGTAAACATCCTAAAATTCATTAATAATAGCTTCATTCAAATAAATTTTCAAAATAGCAGTCATTCATTTAATCGAGCAACATACAGTGGCTCACAAAAGTGATGGGACACTTGTGCTTTACAAAAGGAAAATGTAATAAAATAAATGAATAAACATGTACACATTTTTTGTTGGTGTATTTCATACTTAAATTCTGTAACAATTAATACATAACATACATTTTGTCAAAATATTAAAATATTAATTTAATAAAAATATAATTGTTTAGAACGGAGCAAAAATTAGCTCACATAAGTGATGGGACACCATTAGATATTCAACAAAAATCGTCTGAAATAAGCAATAAAAATATTTTTTTGGGGGGGGGGTTATTTTTACTCAAAAGCAATTGGCAATAATTTATAAAATCGTCTGCAGTATTTCTCTCCAGATTGCTTTGGAATTTTTGTGTTTTTTTAGCTCTGTGCAGCCATGAATGCTAAACGAAAAGAAACTTCGCCTGAAATTCGAAAAATAATTATTAATTTGCATATTGAACGCGTAAAATCTATTAGAGAAACTGCTAAAACAGTTAATTTGAGTCATTCAACAGTTTTCAACATCATTAAACGATATAAAAAGAATCATATGATTCAGGATAAAAGAAGACCTGGCCGACTATCAAAGCTATCAAATGGATTAAAGTGAATTATCGTTCGAATTATTAAAAAAAATCCAAGAACGAGTGCTCCTAAAGTTGCTGCTGATTTACAAGCATTATATGGAGTAATTGTTAATCCTGAGACTATTAGAAGAGTAATTCGATCTGCTGGATATCACGGTAGAGTAGCCAGGAAAAAATTCTTCGTAAGTGGAAAGAATCGAAAACTCAGACTGGCATTCGCAAAATCTTACATAATTAAGGATTCTGATTTCTGGAATAAAGTTATATTTGCTGATGAGAGTAAATTTAATATATTTGGTTCTGACGGTAGAATCTTGGTGTGGAGAAAACACAGGGAAAAATTTCGTAAAGAGAACTTGGTGCCAACAGTAAAACATGGTGGAGGAGGAGTTATGGTATAGGGGTGTATGTCATCCGCTGGAGTCGGTAATCTTGTTTTTATTGACAGTATAATGGACCAGTACAAGTATATTGACATTTTACAGCAAAATTTGAAATCTTCAGCACGAAAATTGAACCTTCATAACGATTTTAAATTCTACCAGGATAATGATCCCAAGCACACTGCTTTGAACGTTAGACTCTGGCTGCTGTATAACTGTCCTGAAATAATAAAAACACCACCACAATCTCCTGACTTAAATCCCATAGAGAATATTTGGCAAGAATTGGAATCAAGAATTCGCAAACACACCATTTCTTCAAAACAACAATTAAAATCTGTGCTTCAAGAAGAATGGGGTAAAATCACTCCAGAAATCACAGAAAAATTAGTCAAATCCATCCCAAGAAGATTAAATCATGTTTTAAAAGTAAAAGGAAATCCAACAAAATATTAAAACCTTTTAAAAAGTAACATTTTTGGATAAATATTTGATGGAAAAGTAAGTGTCCCATCACTTATGTGAGCTATTTTTTTGCTCCTTTCTAAATGACTGTATAATTTATTAAATTTATTTTAATATTTTGACAATTATATTTTTCAAACAATTATATTTTTATTAAACAATTATATTTTTCTAACAATTATATTTTTATTAAATTAATATTTTAATATTTTGACAAAATTTATGTCATGTATTAATTGTTACAAAATTTAAGTATGAAATACACCCACAAAAAATTTGTACATGTTTATTTATTTATTTTATTACATTTTCCTTTTGTAAAGCACAAGTGTCCCATCACTTTTGTGAGACACTGTATTTCACAATAAGAAACTGTTACTGAGTTAAAATGAATAAGGAGTTGTTGTATTAAAGGAAGCGAAATAACTTAACCCATAGTATTAAAAAAGGGGAAAGATGTGATTACATAAAACTATGAAATTAAGTAACAATACAAAATGATAAATATGCAAGGTATGGTAAAAATAATAAAAAAAATCTATTTAATAAACTGTTAAAATTAAGAACAAAAAATCATGTAACAATTATACTGGTATCATTAAAATGGCAACATTCTTGTTTATTAAAATGGTTTTAAAAATTATAAAGTATTATTTTGAAAGATATTTTGGAAATAATCATACTTTTCTTTTAATAAATAGAAAATTTTAATTAAGTTTTGAATTTTGAAAAATTAGTAGTGATTTTTGTTTTTGTTTTGAAAAAAGCATATACAAAATTTCCATCATGATTGGACTAAAACTGAAAGAGTGCAAAGATTAAAATTCATAATACGTTTTAATATGCATATTTAATTTCTTATAAAACAAATAAGTATCCGTTGCTCCTGATCAAATGTTTAAAAAAATTAAAGGTATAAAGGATTGTTTTTGAAAATGATCTAATCTAATTAAATATCGAACATTTCAAATCATTCATTTGATAATTCTAGATAATATCTACTCATAATTCTAGATAATATCTACTCATAAATTAGTGTGTGTGTTGCAGGGAAGACTATTTGAACTAGAGCGAAAAATTAAATCCATTAATAATTGCAAATATATATATCTGAATTATTTTTTTATAAACTGATAATTTATTTTGCATAATTTTCAACAGTAGTTTTAATTCTGTGCAACATTTTTGAAGGATCCCGTATAATACCCTTGTAGCTTAAGAGAAAAAATATAAAGAAAAAAATGCACACACACACACATAATGAATTCGGAAGATAGTTTTATTTTGGGAAATTTGAAACATATTTAAAGCAATATATTTTGCTGTTGAAGTGAAATTAAAGTCGTTTTCATTTTTCCTACTAATATTTCCTAGAAGAATTTTTCCCTCCAAGTTATGGAGCTACATCTTATTTTTCCATGTTGATTAGCTTCCGTAGTAATATAAGGATTTTAATAATTTTAAAAAAATTATTTTGCCTACAATTAATGTTTACCTCCAAAAACAAGCAGAGGGGATTTTTTTAACAACTCTTATTTTTAACTCGCTGACCTTATCAGTTATATAATTTGGTATTTTAAGATTTCGATGAAAAATGCATAAAAGTAAAATCAGATTTTCGAGAAAGGCATAGAACCATAAACAAAATGATGAACGACTTCTAAAATGGTATAAATTATACATGTATCAAAATTTTAACTTTAAAAATATTTTTTGAATCACCCATTAGAATCAAGTAACTATCATATCAAAGATAAGTATGGAAAAATAACCAAGACCAAATTCCTGAACCAAAATATTAAAAATTAAAAAGAAAATTTTATTTAGAGAGTCCTAATGCTGCTACTACTGAAACACAAATGAATT
The DNA here is from genome assembly GCA_026289955.1 of Argiope argentata. Taxonomy (NCBI): domain Eukaryota; kingdom Metazoa; phylum Arthropoda; class Arachnida; order Araneae; family Araneidae; genus Argiope; species Argiope argentata. The sequence continues at coordinate 2,153,823 of JAOUZG010052814.1, forward strand.
AAACTACATTAACAATAATAATTAAGTTTAATCCCTCAGTTTGGTCAGAATGAAACTGAGGGATTCAAACGCGAGGAAATCAATTTTGGTGTGACGATGGGAAATTTATTCTGTCAGGTGACAAGCTTCAAACTTCTGGAGTTCTTTTTAATTTGGTATGTTTTTGGATTTCTTTTTCTAATTACTGTGTTTTGGTTTCTGTGTGAGGGTTTGAGCATGTCTCTGTAATTCTATTTAGATTCAAAAATTTTTTTATCTGTTTGTTTGTGTGCTTATAATACTGGTATATTCTGATTTTGGTTTTACGATCTTTTGTTTTATTTAAACAATATGTGTAATCTATTTGGATTCAAATTTGTTCTTATATTTCTGTGATACTAATTTATCTCTAAGGTCTCAATATTCTGGGATTTTCGGGTCACGAGGGATCAATTTTTGACAAAAAAGTCTTCAGGTCAGATTCTTTGTATTTTTTTACTTTTGATCTTGAATCTTACTTTAAACTTAATTATTATTCCTAATTTAGTTGCATTAGAATCAAGTTACTCAAAATAATTAATTAAGAAAACATTATTTCTGTTGTTGTTTGCTGTTTCTTATGGCACTTGTCATGGACAAGCGCGCTGTGGTAGTCAGCGATTTAAGCTTAATCAGCGTCTCTTGTTTTGCAGTACCGCCAAGAGTACGGCTTTTTGCTATTCACTCATCACATTCACTTACACACCAGCTTTTTAGAAAGGAGCACATTCATACACCTTACAGATAGAATAAAAAAGAACAACCATGCCGGAACAGGACTAGAACTCAGGACGTCCTGATCACGGGGAAAACGCGCTACCCCTAGGCCAGGACGCCGGCAAGTATTAATTCTGGCGAAGCTGAAGACTACTATTATACAATACATATTTAATTATTGACTAATGTAATTAAATATCAGGACAAATAAAAATGTGCATTAAATCGAAATTTCTCTGTATACCCTTTTTAGTATATTCCATTTATGACCTGTAAACCGTACTTCATCAAGGCGCCTCTGGTTGATTTCGTGCGATAGGCCAGTATTTAATGTTTGTATACTGTAATGTATATATTTTAAAAATTCATTATGAAAAAAAGAAATCCAAAGATTAAATTATTGCACACATTTTAAGATATATTTTATAATATTTAACTTTATTACAGAAGACATAAAAACATATACACTGTACAGTATGAACAAATACACTTTGAAAATAAACAAACAGAATAGTAAATGTGATAACAAAATTAATGTAAATAAATTTTTGGAGAAAGAACATTTTTATAAAACCTTATTTAAATTTATTTCCTTATACACTGATAAATTGATCAAACTGATTACTCATTAGAAAAGATAGGCCTAAGGTAAAGGAATCTAAATCAGATGTTTTTAATTTTTGAAAAATTCTTAACTGATTTGATAAACGGCAAATGCTTCTTTTAAACCCTTTTCAGTGATGCAATTTATTCTTCATTTTAATAACAATAATTATTTTTATCTGGGGTACCTACTCAAGAGCCCATGCCATTTAAACCAAGTAAAAACATTTGATAAGGTAAAGTAAACACAAGTTAAATTTTGGTATTAAATAGGTTTTTGAATATAAATCTTAAAAATATATAAGTTTTTTTGTTATTTTTATCTGAGCTATAAATAAAATTTCCAATTCAACTGACGTGATTAACATTGTTGGGAATAGAAATATTATCATATCTGTTTTTTAACATTGTTTTAAACGTATTAAATATTTTTTATATAAAATATTTTGATAAATAAAATTCCTTTATTGACTACAACTTTATTTTTTTTAAAAATCGGAATGTGAATATCAGATGCCTCAGACGATTTTTAGATGCATCAAACGTTTTTAAAAATTATAAAATCTATTATTTTTTAAGAATTACATAAAATTTGATTAATATTGAGATAGTTAGCTCTAAAACTAATAAATTCTAAGATAAAGTAAAATAATTTGTTCTATCATTACGTTCTAGAAACTTTTCATATGGAGTTTTTTCCTTTCCTTTTTTGGCGTTTATGCACCTAAAAAATAAATGCATCACATAATACTTCTACCTTTTCCCCTCAAGTTATCTCTTAGATAAGACTAGATCCTTGAAGGATCTTACATTCCAATTATAATCATGTAAAAATGTGTGATCTTTCAATAGAACATTATATTGAACTAAACTAATATTATTCTAATGTTCATTAAATACTTTGTAAAATAGTACATAAATAATTTTCGTACTGTAAATATTTCAAAATTTACTAGCAAAACATTAAGAAAAAATGATTAAACTCGGTTCAATTTTTGTTATTTAACTAAAAATTTAAAGAAATACTTGATTTTTTAAATCAAATATTCCAATAGATCTTAAAATAAACACTAGAATATCATGTGAAAATTTTATCCTTACTGTTCACGATTTCTTTATATAAGCAAATATTAATATTTTCTACTTAATTATTAAAGATTTAATATTACTACATCCAAAATATGAATTTCAACGCTATTGTATATTACTATAAAAAATGTGTTTTTTGTCTTAAATAGGGAAATCAATAAAAAAGCAGGAAACATTTATTTCTTTTAAATTTGTTTAACGATATACAAAAAGATATTTTTCATCAATGAATAAAAGATACAAACAAGCATCAAAATATCACAACGTTGTTACATATCAACAACAATTAAAATACTGTGAATTGTAAAATAAAATAATTAGTTAATAAAAATTCATGCATCACACAAAACTCTTTTTAATCTTACTTAATACTGATATTTCAATAAAGAAATATTAATCTTGTCTTTTCGGCGGGCAAAAATATTTGAAATACAAACAGGTTTAAATAAATTAAAATACACCAATCATGTAATGTTTATTAATTAGGAATGAAGTTTTAAAAGGTTTTAACAAGAAAGTTCCATTATGACGGAGACAAAATGAAATCGAACTTGCAGTTTCCATATCCTGTATTCGTTTTTAGCTCCTAAAGTTAGGAATTCACCGAAAAAGAAGCCTAAAAAAGAAACAAAAAAAAAAACTATTTAGCAAATTTTTGAGTAGATAATATTCCGACATAAATGCACTGTAAGATTATAAATAAATCTTTATAGTTAAAATAAAGTAAACGATAGACTGGATTCAAAAATGACATCTGGTCAATGAAATAATTTTTTTTTCTGCAATTTATTGCTGATTGTGGTAAATCTGACAATTTTTTTACAACTCTAAAAGGTATATGTTAGCATTTCTTGCAACCACCAAAGATGGGAACTTCTAGTGATTCTTTGGACAGTTGGCAATGTTTTGTCATGCTTGGCGGAGAAGACAACATGATGTCACAGTCATTTGAAAAACTAAAATGCGCCTGACATTTTTTTTTCGCGACTATGCTTTGAATAAGATTTGAATCGCTTATAATTTTTTTCACATCTATTTTTTCTGTTTAATTTTATATTTTGGTATTGAATTCCTCAAGGCAATTTTGGTTGTTTTATGTAGTTTTTTTAATCATCTAAAATGTTATTGTTTAAATTTCGAGATGCTTGTCTTATTTTGTTTTAATTGCAAACTTTTTTAAACCACTGTGGCATTAAAACAATATTATTATTTATGTACCTCTCCATATAATTCATTATAATTACCAGTTAAAATATCATCTACAAGATTTTGCAAAACCATTGCACTGATTACAATTCGGATTTTAAAATTCCAGCCCTTTTAATGAAATATTAAGTAATTGTTCACTTTGTAAACAATTGATAACAAGATTTTTTTCTTCTTTGTTTTCTTAAAAATTACGATAAGCTATCTTCAAGGTTATTTACCATGTGGGTGTATATTAAAACAACAACAACAATAGCTTTCTTCCTGTAAAGAATATTTTGTCATTGCAAATGTCTTCTAATGTAAACAAAATTATTTCATTTTTTTAATTATTATATTAATGGCAAGCAGGTTTTCTTCCGTACAGGTATTCTTTTGAAATATATATTAAAAAAAGAATACAAAACTTAACGAAAAAAAAAGAATACAAAACTTAACGAAAAAAAAAAGAATACAAAACTTAACGAGAAAAAAAAAGAATACAAAAACTCAACTGTCTCTAGGGGGGAAATATTAAATTTTTTCAGCTTAAAATATTTTTTTCAGATTAGTGAAAAAAAAAATGACTGATAAACAAACAGTTTACTTTTATTTTTTATTTACTATCTGATTACAGAACATACGGTATTCGCCTATTTACTATCTGAGTTGATTAAATTGTTAAATAGGAGCATATCCATATATTATAAATCCATAACTACCGTTTACTGGAATATCGGCACTTATATCAGGTTTCGCTTATATTCCATATAAATAAACTGAACAAATATGTGGAGGGAGAGAAATATGTTATTTGAAAGAAGGAAAAGTAGCAGAACTAAATGATTGTTTTATAATTGAATTTAACATTTAGATTCCTTATCAATTTCAGGAGAAATAGATATCCCTCACTTACAAACCGATACAAGATTTTTTTTAACTCTCTTTCCGAATCCACCTCCGGGAGAGTATTTTGAATTGAGTATGAGTATGAGTATGATCCGGTATGGTATTTGTATCTCACCACACTGGAAGGTACATGAAAAAGTGGGGGTCTGGTTCTTCCTATCGATGAAATTTTTTACATCCACTTAAATTTCCGAAATTAAACATTTCTATAAAATCACGTTTGCTTGTGGTAGAATTCTGCCCGATTTTAAGCAAAACATTACAGTAACTTAAATAAGTGCAATATAAATACTAACTACGGTGTAATAATTATTTTCATACATTATTTCACTCAATACTGATAAAACAAACCTCGGATGTCCTAGTTCAGGTGACCTTCTATTGGCAAATTAAAAAGCGGATAAAATGCAAAATTTACATAATTTTTTTCTATATAATAGTAAGACTATGCAATTTGAAACTCAACTATATCCCATAGCTCAATCAAATCATTCAACCATATTTTTTTAATGTTAAAGTTTAAACAATTAATTTAAAAATTACTTCTTTTTTAAAGTAACTACGGAATAGATAGAATTTAATAATTAAGGAAATTTATTTCACATAATGAGTAGGAAATAATACATATTTATCAAATATCAATTGAAATCAGAATTATTTTGTTATATTCGTCAAAATAAGTAAAAATCGTGGTGGCCTGGTGGTAAGGTCTCATTTTGTGAGCCATAGGGCTTCAAGTTCGAGGCTCAATTCCACTGAGGAAATGTCGCGTAAAGGGGTCTATTGTACATTAAATCCTTCAGATCCAAACGTCTTCCCCGGTGTGGAGTGTGAGGTGGATGCCAGCTCAGGTGTTGTCCTTATCATCTGACCGCGGTTCAACCTAGTGTTGTTTCATTAAGGGATATTAATAAAACTAAACTAAACTAAACTTCAGAATAAATAAATAAATAATAAAAATTAAAAAAAAACTCGCACAAGCTATGTAAGAGTTTAATTATTCGAAATTCAACCGAATGTGGTCACCGAAAACGATTAGCCTTTTAAGCTTATTAACCTGGCATTAAAATAACTAGAACTCACCTGCCGTTTTCGTTTGAAACAAGACACAGCGTTGAAGTAGCAGTTCCAGTAATGCTTTGGATATCCTCTCCGTTGTAGCTCTTGGTGTTGCCTGTTTATCGTCTCCTCGGGAGGTTGAATAGCATTTTGAAGCGCATACATCAATCTATTTAGGAGCACTGTCGGCCTTTTCTGTATTCTGTGTTCGTCTGAGCCCTGCAAAAAAAGGAGAAACATTGAAATGAATTCTTGAGTTTAATTGAAATTTAAGATTTTTTAAACGATTCTGAATCAACTGCAGGAAAAGAATTTTAATTTGACAACATCATCTTTATTCATTATAAGAAAGTATCAATCTGCAAGTGTGAAATTATCTAAAATCTACTTTTAATCACCGATAGATATCGAATTTTTAAAGGTGGCAATATCTTTGGGACAATTACTTTCTCTCTCTCTCTTCCCTGTTGTGTTTTCTAGTGACTATTTTGAAATAACACAGATAAACAAAAATGAGAATGTGTGTATTGAAGGATTTGATATGAAACTTAAAATAGAAATATAATAAGTATATATATCGCATAGTGTATTTCACTCATCTAGTTTCTTGCGTTTCTGAATGATCATGTTCTCAAGGAAACTGTTGAACAAGCAAACCTTCCACTGAACTTTTATTGAATTTTTATTAGAAATGCGCAGTTTCCGATTAAAAGCCACATATTGAAACTAATTCATCTTCCTTGTTCAGCTTTCGCTACCGTATTCTCATACTAATAAACAGGAGGTGCTATTACAAATTCAATGTGATCATCAACCAAAAACTTGAATTCCAGATTTTTGACACTATGGTACCTTATCTATTAATACAATGTAAACAAGAAAGTCTCAATTTTAGAAAGAAAACAGTTATACAATTTTTCATTTAATAAATTATGACATTAAGCAAAATATTAAGATAAAGAAGCGATTATTATTATTTCCTCTCTTGTAAAAAATGAAAATTTTATCATAAAGTATTTTGTTATCAAAATTGATTATTTAAAGAATGACTCAGAAAAAACAAACAGTCTAGCATTCGTATATCTATGCCTTACGATACACATCTTTTATTTACTATGATATATTTTCGACACTCAGTTCACGTGACTGAGGCCATTTTCAAACCGAATTTCTGGTTTATCCTTTTAAATATGAAAAGAAAATAGCTGAGTTTGCTTTTCAAATGGTTGAAATCTAGTGACAACATCAAATATGTGAGATTATTTTTGAGGAAGAAAATAATACCAACAGAAATGAAGCGAAAACTGAAGCATTTCGAGCTTTCCCGAAAATATATTTAAATAGAAGAACGCTTCATGATATGTTTTCGGAGGGTATTTGAAATGTAAATAAAGGGGGGGGGGATATCACCCAATTTTGATTGAAAACAGGAAAACATCGTAGGTGCTTCAAACCAAAAACGGATTTAAGTATTTTTAGTTTAGGCAGTTCAAATATTAAGTATTTATGCAGTTGCAATTATGAGGCATCTCTTTTAACGTATCTGTTACCGACGGAGACAAATTTTTGAAAAATTCTCCTAATAAGCTATTTTAGCTCATTTTTGGATCAATGTGATTAAAAATAAAAAATATATATATTGATCAGGAAATTCTGTACCAATTGAGATTCTATAAAATGGGTTAATTTAGGTAAAAGGTACTGAAAGTTGCAACAAAAATCAAGATATTATCCAAAAAATAATATTGCATGTATTTCAATTATTTTTATATACAACATACCTACAGATATGGTAAAGGGAATGAATTAGAATCTAAGAAATACGAGAAATTTCAAAAAAAGTTATAGATAATGGATTTTCAAAAAAGAAAGTTATAGATTATAGATTTTTTTTAAAAAGTTATAGATAATACATTATTTATGCATTGAAAATTTTGAAAAATTCGTTGTTAAAACTTGCATTAGGCAACTCTAAAAGAAAAATTACTCAGTTCAATGTTATATCCTTGTTCATTGCCTTTGATATACAAAAAGTAATATATGTGCAAAATTTCAAAATAGTATATTAATACGTTTTTATGATACCATGTTTTAAGCTTAAAAATTTTACTTAATAAATTTTTGTTATCAAAATATTCATTTAAATTCACTCATTTTGTATCAGAATTCTTTGTAAGCATAAACAATGTTGATGATGATTATGTCGTGTCCGCTTTTTACCACGGAAAAAGGGGTGCAGTAGCTTCTGAAGGTAAGGACCCCTGAGCAACCGAAGGTAGAAGTCTGACTTCTATCTCATTTGAGGATGAAACACACCTTACACGCCTCCTTTTTGCAGGGGGGCACATTCACACATAGAACACAGACGAACAACCATGCTCGAACCCAAGACACATAGAACACGAAGAAGACATGCTACCTCTGCGCCAGACAGACAGCATAAACAATGTTAAAAAGCAGATATAACTGCAACCCTTTTGACAAAAAAAAAACCCTACTAAAAATATTCTTATACGCATAGCTTTCAGTTAAAGAATATTATAAAATAAATTATAATTCATGTAGGCATGTATACATTAAATTATAATGTATACATGCCTACATGAATGTGTAAATTATAATTCATGTAGGCATAAATATATTCATGTAGGCATGTATTGGATAAAACGTTGGGGAAACATTCAACTACTTCCGGTTTCGTTTTCAGTTGTAGTGGCTTATAAAACATAACATGCCTCTTTTTCTATTTATTGTAGAATGAAAACAAATACAGATTTGAAAACCCAAGTAAAGGGATTTTAAAATAAAAAAAATGTATTCATCAAAAACTGCCATTTAAGCGTAGAGATACTTGAATAAAGAAATCAACTTAGTTTACATTTTTATCAGATTATTATTGCGTGATGATTTATTTTAAATTAATCATTTTTTATTTGATTTACATTATGAAAATAAAAATATATATCTTTCTTTATCTATTAATATCGGTGGCACAGTATAGTCAAATATGGCACTTGTGCCATTAAATCCCTCACAACCAACCAATTATTAATATTTGAAAGACCAAGCTTCACTCGCGACAGCTTTTTTGAAATCATGTTTTTTCGGAGAAAATGTTTAGATACATATCACGTAATGATTAGAAATGTTTTTTTTTTTCAATTTTACCTACATATGAACTTGTCATTTAAATAAAAAAATCATGAATGCACTTGGTTTAATATGTTATTCGATACAATCTGTTAAATTACAATATTCATTTTACAAGTTATCTATCATGTCTTGACTTTTCTTTTTCTTTTTTAAACTTATACTCAGTTTTAGAGTGCAAATCTGAGTTACCACTATTTGATTTTGTCAGAATGATAGCAGATAGAAAAGGCTCTAATAGTTATAAAAATGTTCTTTTCTTTTTTGTGTAAAATCGTGTGTATTCAGCACAAACACCTATATAGATTTAAAAAAACGAAAAAATTAAATATAAATATGTGGTGCCTCCATGATAGCGCGCCAAAACCAGCGCCTCTAGCGGCCAAATGACTGTAGCAATTAGTTCAGACGATGCTACCGGGGAAGACGATGTCAACAGAAGACGTCTGTTGATCAAAAGACGAAAGAAGAATCTAATTTGCTTTCAACGTTTTATGTCATTCCTGTGCCGTTTATCATCATGTTTATCATCATCATCATCTGTAACCTTATTACCAGAATACATAAGTTTATAATCTACAGGCCTACTTTATAACTACTTATTAGAACGCCCATAAACAAGCCCCCACAAATATATAAATAAAAAAACAAAGTAAAAAACGCGACTACAATCGAGGACCCGCAACATACGCGTCATTCATGTGGTTCTGACCACTGAATTGTCAACATTTCGAAACGGGAGTTGAATAAACTTATTTGAATAGTTAATTATAAAAAATATTTTGTGTGTGTGTGTGTCGCACGTTTTTAGGAAAGACATCTACACAAATAAAAGACAACCTTATCTAATTTTTTTAAAAAAATTATCCAAATCGTTAAAGCCCAAAAACATGAAATAAATTTTATATAAGAATTACTCGCTTCCAGATTCCTGACATAAGTGTTTAGACGCTGTAATGGAGGCAGAGGTTCTGTGTTTATAAATATTCCAATAATTGATGATGATGATGACTTGTCTGCTTTACAACGGAAGGAGGGGTGCAGTAGCTTCTGAGAGTATGTACCTCGGAGCAACCGAGGGCAGAAGTCTGACTTTAGCTCATGTGAAGCGGCGTTCCAACGACCCGTGGAATCTCCAGGCGAGCCACGCGTTCCCCCGTTTTACCCCTCTTGCTGCTTCTCAGGTTACTTTAATACCTGTAAACGCGTCCGAAGTTTTCACGCGAATTGTAAGTAGAGTATCCAGGCATCAAAGGACCTTAAGAAAACACAAAAGGGATAAAACTGGGGAACGCTTAGCCCGTCTGATGATTTGGAGGTCGTTGGAAATAGACTTTAAGCGAGGTGAGCATAGTGAAGATGACACACACTTATCTCATTCGTTTGCACAGCCCCTTTTTAAAAGGAGGGGTGAGCACATTCAGACACCTCACAGATAGAACACAGAAGCACAAACATGACTTCACCGGGATAGGAACCTAGGAAGCTCAGATCACGAGAAAGACGCGCTGCCTCAGTGCCAGGGCACTGGCACTCTGATAATTAAGTAAATATAATTAAACATATAGGAACATCACCAATTATAACTAATCGTTAATATTATCCTAATATTTCATAAAGAATTTATATTTTTCCCAAACATGCATATTTGGCTAACGGAAATATATATTTTTAATTAACTAGCTTTCAACCCCCCCCATCTCTACTCAATGATTGCATAGTATTCTAGGCAACTGCATAGTATGCTTACTTGGAGGCATAGGTACTATGCAGTCTCAATGACCCTTGGAAACTGCATAGTATGTTTAGTTGGAAATTAGCCATTCTTTTAAATCTTTCATTTTAAGAAATTCATTTCAAACAGTTTTTAGAAATATATTTGGGTAAGTGTAATTATCAGTGAAATCTTTCATTTCAATAATTTTTTCCCTTCTGTTAATTTAGTTCTAATTCCCTCTTATAAATGTTGTGGGATCGATAAATTAATTATTCTAAATTTAACTATCAGATTACGGCAATTAGTTTCTAATCAAAACGTAATTAAATTAATTAAATGAGTGGCTCCTAGTTTCTACAATCATTAAAATAATTTGTAATATTGTGTGATGTTTACATGAAAGCACAAGGATAAAAAATTTACTAGATATTTCTTTTCAAAAAATGAGTGAACAAGTCAAGAGGCGTAGAAATATTTAAAAACAATTAGAATTTTTTTTTTTTTTTTGCTTTCTTTTCCACTTCCGGAAGTAATTTTTTCACTGGAGCTGTGTATTAAATTTTAACAAATAATTGATACTATTTTATCATAGTTCAAAGATTCAAAGGTCGTTAGAGACTCAATCGTAACTCGCAATGGTCCAATTTCCAATTGCATGTTATTTTATATATTTCTGTGATTTCAAATTTATTTGAAGTCAATTATGCTTCAAACATAATAAACAGTGTTTTTTTGTAAGTAAAAAAAGCCATACTAATAATTATGATTATTTTTCATTTGTTTTATTACATTAGTCATTTTTTCCATGATATAATATTGAAATATTAAAGAAGAATTGAATATAAAAATATAAAAGAATATTAAAATATAATTATGAAATTATCAAATTAATACTACTAATTAATATTTTTCAATTTGATTAAAAACGTTTTTTAATTGGTGTTATTGAAAAAGTGGACCACATAATGTACACTGATAGGAGTTGAAAATACTTCGAGCAGCTACAGATTTCAAGCAAACGCACTTTTTTTTGGCTTAGAGTGAAATTAAGAGAGGGATTGTTGGCATCACCTAACAAATCGTCCGTCCCAAAATAGCTCTCGTAACTTTCAAGATAAGACGCTAATCTAAATAAACTATGTCATTTTTATTTCGTATAAAATAACTGAAATAAATAATCATATAACATAAATAATTAACTTTTAATAAAATATCCTTTAAAGTTGGATAACTTGATAAAAATCTGCAAGTGAAAACAAAAATGATTTGCCATAATTTACTTTCGCTGCTTGCTAGCATATTCATATTCTGCGCATAACAACAAAAATAAAAAAATAAAAACTTTTCAGAATTTATAATTTTAATACTTTTTTACAAAGAATTACTTATTTAAAAGTAAAAAAAGCAGGGATACTGAGTATATTTTATTCGAAATTGGCGCACATAAGAGCTATCATTCTGAATACTGGAATAATATAATATGTGTGACTTAATTTGAATAAAGTATTTTTTGTCTTCATTTTTTTTAAAAATATTATGCAAATGCTTGGAACAAATAGAACATTTCACTTATTAAAATGGGCAAAAAGTTTTCATCCAAGTATTGCAGGGAAGTTCAATCTTCTGTCAATAAATAAATAAATAATCTTAAGCCATTCGTCGCCCTCGTTGCTCTCCAAAATATTATTTTTTGATCAAAGCATATGTTTACAATTTCTTACGATAATCTGTCATAAAAAATAATAAATATTTATAATAAAATGCGGCTCCCTTCAAATGTTTATGAATCATAATATTCTCTTACTCATCCTGTCTGGGGAGAAGGGAGGGTGAGAGGGGAGGTGATGAAAAAACAGAACGATTTGTTTGGTAAGATAGAAAAAGGCTTAAATGAAAACATATTCAGAGAACATATTCCATTTGTTTATTCACAGCAGGTTCTTTTTTTTTCGCCAAGGGCAGGTGTAAAAGATTAATTTCGATCTATCAAACGATTTGTGCTAGGCCTAGAAAAAAAATACTTCGGGGGCATAACTGTGATGGCAAATGGCATTCATTTTAGAACTGCATTTTATAATTATTATGTTCAGTAAACCAGTTATAAAAACATTCATCTCTAAAAATTAAATTTGAGCTTTATATGTTTTTTTTTCTTTTAAAAGACGATTTGTATCAAGAAATTTGTTCGGATATATATATGAAGACAATCTATGAAATTTTTATCGGTGTGCAAAATTGTTTGAAAAAGTTTTTGGAGAATGTCAGTATTTTTAAAAGGATCGTATCAATATATTAAACTGACTATAAACCTCAAGCTGATAAAAAAATATAAAAAATATAAAAAGTAAGAATCTTAATTAATTGTTTTAAAGTTATCATTTAATAACATTGTTTGAATTGGGAAAGAAGAATCCAATTAAAACGACTAATTGGATATAGGACAGTTACTGTTACTTTTTTATTTAGATGTTCGAATGTAGAATAAATATAGAAATTGCTGTCGTCGTTCCTAAAGTGGAGGGTTTTTTTTTGAAAATTTGTACAGAAGAAATCACCACAGTACGTTTTCTTTTTGTATGCAAACGTACGATCGAACATTATGTAACAAATAATTTTAATCAAAATCAAATAGAAAATGCCCATAACTATTTTAATGTAAATTGGTCTTAATAGCTTCTGCAGTAAAATATATTTAAGATTTAAATTTTGATAAATAAATAAATAATATTATTTTAGAACCCTAAACCTTTCTGTTCATTTTACTACATATATATGTTTGTTTGTTTTTTGTCATTTTCTCTAAAATTTGTGCTTTAATTTGAAACGGAGAGCGATTAAATTTTAACTACCACCAAAATTTTTTGGATTTGTTTTGCATTTATATTAATAGCAAATACATTAAAAAATATTACAAAAAATAAAATCGTTCGGCATTGAAGTCTTATGTACATTTCAATTTTTTAATAATTTTTGCAATATTATAAATAAATGCTCAACAAAATTTCTTTAATTCATAATAAACTTCAACGTTCAAGGTTACTTTCAAAAGAATTTAAATTGCATGAATAATAATGTTTTATTTCAATCAATAAATCAATTTCTGATAAAATAATGAATTTTAAATATTATAGAGTGTTTTAGTCCTGTGAATAAATAATATTTAGTGAAATATTCTTGACACTAACTTTTAAGCAAAAACAATTCCAATTTTAGTCATCTGCGACCAGATTTTACTGAATTATAATGAACAATATCTTAGAATAATTAATAATCTCATTATTTTAGGCCAATCAGCCTTAGGAAAACTACACTATTGACTGACGTATCTTTTTTGAAACGGTCAATGGAGTTGCCTAAGTGGAGTTTTTATAAAATATTAATATTATAATTATTATAACTCAATCAGTTTTAATTTTTAAAAAAATTGGAAACTTTTTTATTTAAAGCATTAGTGCCTCAAGAATGTTTCATTAAATATGACTCATAAGACAAAGGGTCTCAATAAAAATTTAAAATTTATAATTAATCAGAACATTTATTGACACACGCAGTATAACATTTTGTTATTTACTTAATGAAGACCATTTTTTCTATGAAATATTTATGTCTAACATTAATTATTTAAAAATTAGTTGTTATGATCTCATAAATATGTATAAATATGCATGAGCCATGCTAGCCTTAAGACAGAATTATTGAATTAGGATTATAAATAATATAAAAGTTCATAACAAACTTTTTAATGACCATATTTTTCCAGTATATTATGTTTTTTGTTTATGTCGTTTATACAGACACAGAATGAAAATTATAATTTTCTTGCTTTATTTGACTGTAAGAAATAACTGTAATTTTACTTTTTCTTTTACGAGAAATATAGAAAAATTATTGCAATCGTCAAAATACTGGAACTTGAAATTTTCATACATCTCCTTTTTTTCTGATTGCCTTGAGTTCGAAAAAGATATTATTGGCATAAAGTCTGTCTGTAAATTTGTCAGTGACAAAACAACAACAACCAACCCGAATTGAATCAGACTCATGAATATGGTAAGAGGTCTTTATATCAAAATTGTAGAATTCCAGCAAATTTGCGAAAAATTCTTTCAATGGATTTCTATTTATCTTGCTGTTTGAATATAAGCTAACTAATTTGAATATAAGCTAAGAATATAAGCTAAATATAAGCTATGGATAAAATTTGGTGCACAATTTTAACATTCTAAAACACACGTATCTATCAAATTTGAAAATAAATCTGTTAAGGAAGTTACTTTGTGTCCACTTTCACAAACATGCAAACGTGATTACTTAAAAACAAAATAACTTGAATGTATAAAATTTGGTTCGTGATTATAATTGTAGTTCTGTTTCAAATTTTGGTTTCAATCAGTTAGTCACAAAGCGTCTGAAAATAGATATGTTTTTAAGGTTTCTATTACTAATTAACAGGGATTAATCACAGAATCACTTGATAGAATCAGTAAAAATATTTAATTCATTTAAAGATTAATATTTCGTTACTACTGTTCACCGATACCATGCAAGGCTTCCACGGACTTAGCTATAGCACACATTTTTATGCAATAGTGGAGGTGAACAACTTTACTAGAGGTAAAAGAGAAATTTTGGGAAGATGTTTCTCGCTAGTTAAACGAAAAAAAAATGTTAGTACTGTTAAGAAACAAAATAATTATAGAACATTTGTAAATTATTTGATTGGCTTTTATCTAGTTCAGAAATGCAGTACATTTTTGAGAAATTACTAGATCAAATTTGAAAATAAACATGCATTAGAATCTAATTTACAAATTTCCTCTAAGAAAATTCTACTAAAATTTAGAATATGAAAAAAATCGTATTTCAAAACGTAGAATAGCTCTAAAACATGTATTATGCAAGCATAAAAATGAATGTAATTTCTTAAAGAATAAGCTTAAAAACAAAATTCAATAGTTTTTAGGAAGAAGATTGTTCAGTATTTTTAATAATGAATAGATATTTTTGATATATACATTCGATAAGTTGAAAAAGTAGCTTTCCAATAGTTATCCACTATAAACAGGTAGTTTAATGGGAGAAAAATCTAACATCTTCTTATGAAATGCGTTTAAATTAATTTTAAATGATGATTGAAATCAATGAAATGTTTGCTTAGAAATGACATTTATGCTACTAGAAAGCTATATTTTAAAATTTTAAGATGGTATAAAATAGTTTTTATGCAATGATTTGTTCAGAAATTACCATGGAAAGGCGTAAAACCTTTAAGTTTCATTTGATTTCAGTTATAGGATCGTAGAAACTTTTTAACAGCGCAGTAAATCCTTCTAGGTGCTAAAATATATGTGTTCTAAATTTCATTTGAACCCGTGAAAGGGTATGGAATCTACAAGTTTCAAACACGAAAACAAGTACACAAATGAAATTTAAATTTTATATATAAAGCTTAAATATATTGTTGGAAAATATGCTTAAAATATTTTTAAAAAATTGATCAAACATAAAAAAATGTTTTCAGTAAAAACAATGATAGTACTGGAAAATAATTTGTTGAATGTTCAGATTATGTAAAAATTATTTTTGTTCCATAATATTTTATAGATAATTCCAAAAATTTTGTTTAATTTTAATTAATTAAAATTTCAAAAAATTCCCCCTGAAGTACATTTTTTTAACTTTTATAATATACAAGTGTGGTGGCAATAGATGGTTATAATTTCTATAATGCCAACACACAGGCAATTTTTAACTTTCATCTTTATTATAAGAACAATGATACAACTCTAACCAAACTTTAAATGTACCGTAATAAAAATAATTCTAAGAGCAAAAAAATAAATCTTAAATCTTTAGTGCATGAATGAAAATAACTTTGATTCAATTATCACTATATGAATTAAATTGGTTGAGATTCAAATATATTTTTAAAAATGATATCAAACTAAAGATATCGTGTTGTAAAAAAAAATTTCAACATTTTAATTCAAGAAACTTCTAAGATTTTGCTGTTTTTATTTTTCTTAACTCTGATAAGATTAGAAAGGCGGTGACATAAAGAAATTTGAATCGAGAGTTGTACTATTTTTTAAATTTTAGATATTATTCCAGAAAAGCTTTAAACACTTTTTTAATTATAGGAATTATTTTCCCTGGTTTAAATCCTAATATTACTTAACGCATTTATTTATGTTGAAGCGCTAACTGTAATTCTCCCTTCTTATTTTATTAAGTTGGATTTTAGTTTATTTGGTGCTGTTCTCTTTTTTCAAATTCTTTCTTTATTAAAACAATCAATTATATCCTTAATGCGAATTTACTTTTAACTGATCTGTAACATGAAAAATCATTTTAAAATTAGACTTTTGAAATTTACAGAGCACTATAAAATTAATTGCAATTAATTAAGGTAAATCTCTAATTTCCATTTCATAATTGTATAAAAAGAAATATAAGTATTTGAAAAGATAGTGGAAATTTAAAATACTACTGCTTCATAAAGCTGAATTACTTAACTGCTTCTATCAAGTAATAATAAAGTTTTTTTATAATTACAGACAAAAAATGTAGGCATGTTGGAAAATATAATAGAAAACTTAACAGAAGTATCCAATTAGTTTAAGTGATTAAAAAGCAATCCTACGCATTGATTAATTATATAATCAAATGGTTTAAGGAATTACGTTAGTACTTGGGACTGTCCTTCAGATATTAAATGCTTAACAATCAATTAAACTCCCTATTCATTATATATCCTCTTTTGCCTTTCAAATATGAAGGATTTAAAAAAAATGCTTTTGAAGAATTTCCTTTGAAATATAGCCTTTTGGATTATAGGGAATAGACTATAGATAACATCAGTAATGGCGTTGTACTTACAATTAATTGTTGTATATGCAAAGAAAACATTTTCAAGACCAATAATACTTCTATTTAAAATATTTAAAAAACAGAATATCATTAATGAATATAAATATATTTACCCAAAGAATCAAATTATTTTGGAAACAAAATTAATTCCATTAGTAATTAATTATATTTAAATAACAATTCGATCGTGAAGCCATGATAGTTCTTTTTGTCGTTTGAAAATAATTTTATGGGTAAATAAAAGTTATATTCTCTTAAGTTTGCAAAAAAAAAAAGGAATTAATTTAAAGCAAAAGTTAACCTTAAAAATTTTAAATTTTAATTGTGTAATTCTAATATTTCGCCACAGTTCGATGAAGTAAATACAATAAAAAGTATAGAGAATAAATATAGTAAAAGAATACAAAGAGATACAATGAAAAAATTTAAATGCCATTTCAATGCTTTTCCTTTTTGATAGAAATGGAGTCGACAATCTAATGAAATTTGTCTATGAGAAATAAACATTATCATCTAAATTAATTTTAAACAAAATTATTTGAATTTGTTTAAATATTATATACCGAATTATTATATTATTATTATATACCGACTATTATATACTGAAAGTAAATGATTAATTACTTCTGAAAGAAGTAAAGTAGCGAGGTAAAGAGGTATAGAAAGTAAATGGATGATTATTTCTTCTTTTCCTTCCAAAAAGTAATATTTATTCATTTCATTGCGAAGTAAATTCCTCTTTCTTGTTAATTATACTGTAATTATAATTCTATTATGGAGCA
>JAOUZG010052814.1:2172321-2187621 GCA_026289955.1 Argiope argentata
ATAGGAACTTTTTTAATATACATTTTTTATTTTAAAAAATTATTTTCTCATAGGTTCTGTAATTTTTTTAAAATTAAAAACAATTAAAGGCTTTTTTAAATTTAATACAGCTCTGGAACTTCAAATTATTATTGAATAATTGATATATTTAGTCACATTTAAAAAAATTTACATTTAATAAAAAAGTTTAAAAAAAGATTTTGAGTAATTTATAACAAATAATAAAAATCTTAAGCACCATCGCGACTTTTTTCCAACAAATTAGTCAAATTGTTAAAGATCGCGGAACGCAACTAGTTTATGATTCCCTTTATTTGCAGAGTTATACTCAAAAAGAGGTCTTTATCAAATCAAATTATTGAGTCATCTTATATTCTATTATACGTTTTCCCGATAATATTAGGTAACTTAACGAGGATATATTTTCTTTGGCCTTTCTTAACTCTTTGTAAATAATTTAAAAATAAAGTTCGCGTTAGAAATGTTGTGAAATATTTTTAGTTATTTCTCTACTTTTTCTGACTGACCATTCTTTTTTCTACTTTTTAATAGTGAAGAAAAATTGCAACGATTCTCATGAAAAAATAAAATGGTATACTGTGTCACTTCTTAATCTGAATTCTGAATCCGTTTCAGAATCTTAAAAGAAAAAAATTTTTTGCTATCAACTGATGTATCCAACGTTGCTTACAGAAGTGCTTTCATTTTATATTTTGATGAAAAAACATTTTATCAACTGCCACAAAATATTTTCTGATATTTCAGTCTCTATAAGAAAAATTTGAAGTAGTTATAACATAAAACATATATATAATAAAAGTTGAATATTGTCGTACATAAAATCCATTGTTGAAAACTACGTTAGAAACTCGCAATATATTTTATATCACCTCTTAAAAACACAGAACAGACATACACAAAGAACAGAACATGAAGATACTAAGAACATAAACAAAATAAACAGGAATACCGCTCAGAATATAGTTGGATCCATTCAGAACTGAATTCTCATACGAGTGTTTTGAATTTTATTCAATACAGGTTGCGAAATTTCTTAGAAGCATCTCCGGATCTCGGTTCCTTATAGAGATACTGTTGTAATTTATGTATTTTACAGAAACAGAATTTTTGTCTCAAAATTCGTCTCAAAATCACCAAATGGTAAGGTCAAAGTCATTGATCTGGCATTCATTTAGCATCTTTTAAGAAAATTTGTAAATCTTTCTTTTCAGTGATAATATTAATATTATCAGAAAGCAATATCACAGATTTGTAAAAATATATGTAATATTTTTTGTATAAATGACTTCTTTATATCAAACATTAAAATACGTAAAATATTGCAGCTTTATTTTTGATTAAACTGACACCATTTATAACACTAAAAAATTTTAAAATCCCAATTTTCAAACGATTTTTAAAAAACCCCAGAAGATTTTTTTTCTTTAAATGATTAATAACTTTCAAAGAATAGTATTAAATGCAATTAAACATTGTGTCTGATTCTAAATATGTGTTTATAGAATTAAATATAGAAGCAGCTTTTAAAATAGTAAATTTAAATTTCTAAAATTTTGAATGAGTTTTTAAGTTATGGGAAATCTATAAATATTCTTTCAGATTAAGAGATGTTGTTTATTATAAATTAAATAGAGAAACTTTATTTAAATATTTCTGTTTACTAATCTTCGAATATTTTAAATTGAATTTGTTACAAAAATTTCATATGACATCATATTGTTTTCCTTCGCAATGGAGGATTGTTTTTAAGAAATGAAAAATCAAATATTTAATTAATTTTCACTAAATCTTAGTTAATTTTTCATATTCTTTATAGTTTCTGCGAATAAAATCTGAAGAAAATCTATTCAGTAGTTTGGATTTCTATTGAGAAAAAAATATTTGTTATCTCAGTATTAGTTATAAGGATTAGCTTAAAATTAATTCCAAACTGACTCAGCTGAAAGTTTACGTCAGATAAGAGTAGTCTCGATAAATCAGCTATTTCGAAAATAGAACCTTTTATTTACAAAAAAAATATGCTTTATTTGTGTTACTTTTCGAATATCAAAGATTCTGTAATCCTTAAGTCGGAGAACTTTCAACATATTCCATAAGTTAATTTTTAATCAAAGTAAAATTTAGAAGAATAACATTAGGATGTAGATTATTTTTATAAAGCAAAACCATTTCTATAAACCGCTGTTTAACAATATGATAACTATTGTTTTGTGTGTGTACATGAGAAGCTGATTACTGAAAAACAGAATAACTCAGACAGATGAAATTCAACATATGCTTTCATTATTAAAATTGTAAATTTGAATCAAATTCTGGACGTATATCAATTCTGGACAAATACGTTAAAACGTTCACTGTTTGTTGAAGTTTGTACTTAGGCTTAATTTGAACACCATAATTCTAAAAAACTATCTATATAAATAAAATTAGTTTATAATTTCAATAAAATTTATCCAAATCTGCAAAATTTTCACTCATTTGTTCAAAAGGAAAAAAATCTATAAAGCCTAATAAATTTTTTCTCATTATATTATTATATTATATTATAATAAAATGAGCTGTTTATATTTCAAAGCTGAAAACAAAACTGGACTAGTTGTTGAAGTTAGAGCACTCCCGCTATACTAAATAATGAT
This sequence comes from Argiope argentata, assembly GCA_026289955.1. NCBI lineage: Eukaryota > Metazoa > Arthropoda > Arachnida > Araneae > Araneidae > Argiope > Argiope argentata. The sequence continues at coordinate 2,174,979 of JAOUZG010052814.1, forward strand.
ACTTTTCCGTTAGCCGGGCGCAAATGTCGCCAATTGAGATCCAAACACTAGCCAAGTCGCCAAGCTAAGCAAATGACAAAATAACCAACAGAATTTTACTGTATTTGGCGATTTTTCGTTTGCACTCGGCAAACAGAAAAGTTCTTAAATAATCAATACGAATATAATGCTAACACATCTAATGGAATGTGGACTTGATATTTGCTTAACAGTTCGAAAATCGACTTTTCTATCATTAAACAGTTGGCTGTTTAGAATTTGACAAAGTCAAACTCTTTCCCATTTGTGACTTTTAATGTTAATTTTTTTTCTATTCAAAATAATATTGTAAATGGATATGACAATTGGCTACAAGGAAATAACTGCTTGTTATTAATGCGCATTTAGTTTTGGTGTTAATTTTATTTGTAAATAATTAATACTCCATTTTAAAAGAAACTAGTGTAATTAATTATCAACAAGCAATATAAAAAAAATTAAGTCTATTCCTACTTAGGTCAACAAATAAATTTTTATTGTAGATATTTTTTATTGAATAATTTACAATTAATATGAATAATTTATAAAAAATTTATTGATTTTCGCAACAAATGAACTCGCATTCTTCACCTTCAATTGAAAATTACTAAACTCCTTGGTTTTATCAATTGAATAACTACCAGTTGATTTAAATTTTCCTTACAAACTGCTAACATTCTATTTAAAATATAAAAAATAATGAAATTTAATTACTGAATTAATATTTGAAAAAAATGTGTTAACATCAGCTGTAAAATGTATTGGATCTTCAGTGGATGGATAAAAAGTATTTTATTAAGGATTGAAAATTTGAGCAAGATATGCACAAGATAGAGGGGGAATGTTAACTAATAGTAGGAACTGATAAAAGAAATCTAAATCAAGATTTTGATGAATTTTTAAGTCTACTCCCCTTGATGCCGAAAACTATATTTTTTGGCTCTGCCAGTTCATCTCTTTTTGAATATGAATAACTCATAAAACGATCTGGACAGGAAAAATGTATATATGCCCCATGATTTAAGCAGTGATTCAAATCAATAAAATTTGGTATATGTTACAGCGGCTTTTACTGTACTGTAACTCAGTGTGAAATTTTGGTCTCAATCTGTCTGAAAAACGGCTTCCAAAATGCATATTCTTACAATTAATATTAATACACAAGTGAATATATTAAAGAGTATAAGTGAAAGCTTCAAAGAGAGAGTTAAGTGAAGCTTCAAAACTTTAAATAAACTCGAAAATATTAATATTACCTTTTGGCAACGTTTTTCAAGACTACATCAATATCAAAATTAACACAAATTATTTTCCAAGGTATAAACTACATAAATTACCGAATTTCGCAAGAATTTTAAATTGCATCGTACTCAAACCAATTTTTTTAGCCTCTGCTTAGAAAGAAACAAGATATAAGTTAATTTTAATTTAACTTAGTTTATTAAAAATAATTTGCCAGTTCACGCGTGGGTTTCAGGCTGTTCATTGGAAGGATAGTTTGGCAGCTAAGTTCAAACGATATGATTATTAGAAAAACAATCTAATTTTTTCGAGCCCTGGACTCGAGGAAAGATCCTGCGTAATTGGAGAGAGTGGAAGAGTCCTTGATCTTATAAAAGATAAAAAAAAGTGGCATCGATTCAGGAATTAATTAGGAGCTTTTATCTGAAAGAAAACTGAAATGCTCTTATTTTGAAATAGATTATATTTGATGTTTGTGGACTATGTAATTGCTGTCGTAACAGGTGATCCTATCTCTTTTAAAATAAAAATCAATATTTAATTAATTTTTCTTCCTGTCTGAGTGCGAGAGTGCACTATAAGTGCCAAGTTTGAAATAGCTGCTAAAAGCCAGTTCACCTTGGTAAGTGTTTCAATGATATAAAAACCAGCTCTTTAATCTTTCGGAAAGTATTTTTTTTATTTGTTAACAACTGAGCGATTTTTACGGTACTTACGTGAACAGAGAAAAACTGAATAAAACACTCTAAACTTCTTCTATTATTTTAAAACTCTGCTAGTTAAATAAACTACAGACGATTTATAAACATACATAAAAAATGTTTGCTAAATAATACTGGAAATAAAGAGGTAAGACAGAGAAATATTTTTAATTTTAAATATTCATTGTGAAAAGAATTTTTTAATTAATTTTTAATGACAACTTCATAAGTATAATGGAGTTTGTATGATGCATTTTCAAATAGCACATGAATTCGTACAGCAGTACTTAAAAAAAAAATTGTGATTAGTTCTCATACAAAGCAATAATGCTCAAAATAATAGTTTGTAATATTTTCATATCTCTTTTTGTTGTTCGGGAAAAATAAATATAACCTTGTGTGGAAATGAGTATTAACTGTTGTTTATGGATAATGAAATCAAACATTTCAGAAAATTATAATAATGTAATATAAAAGTAATTCCACGATAAACGCTCTCAGTTACAAAATAGAGACATGACTGAGCATGCATAAATTTATTCAGTAATGCGCATCCCATAAAGTGATTTCCTGTTACAAAAAATTTATCCACGTATTGTTCTGGAACCACATTCATTTATTTTAATTTAAATATGATTTTTATCGGAAATTACATTTGTCTGCAGCTTGCATTATTAACTTTGGGGTGTTTATTTATTTTTATTTTATTTTATTTTATTTTCAGCTTAATTCTGAATTTTTTAATTTTGAAACTCGGATTCTGAAACCTTTCAGTTCCTTGCGCATGCGTCAGAGGAAGTTTATTTCGTCAAAAAGGGGATGAAAAGAAAGATGAGATTAACATTTAAATATAGGATAGACTGAGTTATTAGTTGAATGACGAGGCATAATAACCTCTTATTCTTATACTCATGACCAATAGGGAATAGTAAACGTCAAAAAAGGCCGGTCATGGAATTCTGTAATGTGCAATATTTATTTTTATTACAATTTTTTTCTCTATTGTGCATTTAAATGCCGCACAACAAAAATTGTAGTTATAGGCATCAGTACTGGTTTCCCTGAGAATCGTTTGTGAAATTTATTACCACATCAAAATTTGAGTTTTTTACTCGAATTTTTAAAATTTTTTTAAATTCAAATTCAAATTTCGGATATGAATTTTTAGAGGAACAAGTTTGTTTCTTTTTATTTGTTTCTTAAACCTACATTTTGATTTTCTTAACTTTAACTTTAATGCACAAGAATTGGAAAAAATACCTGACTGCAAGTTTATTGTTTAAAATTGGCTTGGCGAAAAAGATCTTATAACTGCTCTGGATATTCGGAAAAGGGTGTATGTGTTCTGAAATACCAATTTTTAGTATTTAAATAAAAAGCGATTAATTTGAAAGAAAAAGTTTAATTTAAAATTTCATACGGTATAAAAATAACTATAAAATGAATCGTCATATAAAGGAGTTTTTTCACAAAATATACACAATTACACTGAAAATTATTTTATATGTAATAAATAGAACAAAATATAAAATATTATTATCAGCCTATTTTATGTCTTGACTAAGAAACTGAGATATATTTATTTAACCCATTGTTGACATAAGCATTTTCTACCCGACTTGAGATTAATGTTCTTACGCCAAAGATGAATTATATTTTTCGCCAAATAAAAGCTTGAGAATTTTTCACCACAATTTAAAAACCCCTTCATTGCTTTATCTTGTAGCTTTTCCCGATTTCAGAATTTTAGAGATTTTTCGAAAGGGTGCACTGTGCTTGGAAAGAAAACATACCCTAAACTTAAATTTTATTTCGTTTTCTTTAAATATAATATTGATTTTTTACAATATTTTTAAATCTTATTTAGAAACAAACACAGTTTATTATCCAAGAAAAAAATCATATTCCAGATTTCAAGAAATGTACATTTCTTGGTCGTTAACAAGATTCTCACTTTTTTGACACGAAAAAAAATAATTTTAGAAAAAAAAACTCGTCTCCATTTTCTTTCGAAGGTAAATATCATTATAAAATACATTTCAATTTTTTTAAAAAAATTAAAATAAGCGGTACCCGAGCTGGTCATCTAATGTATACTTATATGGAGCATATAAGTATACAGTAAATTACCAATTTAGTAATGCTTTTATGTTTTGCTCAAAGACAAAATTATTAATGTAAATGTATCCCTCCAAATAATAAATCAAATTAATGAAAACCATTAAAAATATTTAAAATATAAGATTATATTACAAACATGTAAATTTATGAAAAATCAGCAAACCCAAAAATATACTCTACTACTTGTAATGTTGTTGTAAGTGAAAATATTTGATACATATTTTTTATGAAATAATATGTATCAAATATAATATAACATATATAATATTAAGAAGCAATATAATCATAAAAAGTATTTAAAACTGCTTTTAAAGATATGCATTAAGTAATCTTGGTTTTCAAAAAAAGACGATAGTTTAATTTTTAGCATATATCAGAATTTGAACAAACAAACAAAAATCCGGAATTTTTATTTAATTTTTTTAAAAGACGGAATTTTTTATGAATGATTTTTATTAATATCTATCAAGTTTTGTTAGCATTTCGGTTTAATTTACAATTTTCGTATAATCAAAAATGCGCTTTAATTAGAGAGGCCTATTTGCTGCAATTTGCTTTGAAACTTTATTGGAGCGTTAACAGTCAAAATAATTACTTCCTGCAGCTTGCGTTATGAATAAACTGTAATGCTAATTAGTTAATTTTATTATGAATTCTAATGAGTCGCTGTTTAGACTATAAACAAATTGTTGAAAAAAATTTGATTAATACGAAGATAATATGCAAATGTAAACATTGAATGAGCTTAACCATGAGATTGGAACGAACAGCTGTATGCAAATCTTGAAATTATACTTTTTAAAAATTTAAATAAAATTTAAAAAAATGCATTTTTTTAAAAATAAGTATTGCATAGTTTTAAAATTATTTTTTTAATAAGTATTCTTTTTTAATTTCTAAAATTGACTCAAATCACACACACACACACACATACACAAACGATATAACTTTTAATGGTGTAAAGTAAAACTATGAACAGAAAGTTCATAAAATTGCAATCAATTTACTTACAAAAAAAACCCAAAATGCATTTACATAAAAGATCCGAAACCATGAATGACTGATATAAGAGTTTTAGAAGGCTGTAAATGTTCAAATGTGTTCGAACAATTTGAATTTGGGAAAAATTGTTTTAAAAAGAAACAAAATTTAAATTCTATAGAATTTTTTGTTTACTTGTATATTTATATATTTTTGTATATTTATTTATCATATAAAAAGAAAAAAATTACTTAATATTTTGTTATATTTATTTAACTATAAAAGTTTATGAATTAATTTAAGTTTATAATATTTTTAAATGTAAAAGTATTTCTTTAACAATTTAGAAGCTTATTTAAAGAGTAAGATAAATTCCAATAAAATAAGATTTCTAAAAGGCCACATTTTATTAGAGAATTAAAAAAATATATATTTTAAAATTTTATATCTAAGTTTTTAGTCATTAAATTTGTAGTTCATTATTATAAATATTGCAGAATCTTAAAATTCCTAAATAGGTAACATTATTCTAAAGAAATTAAGTCTAATTAATTTAATCAGTTTACTAATAATTAAGTTTTTAAAATATCAAACATTTTATTACTAAAATGGCTACTCAAGTATGCAAAATTTGTAGGTTCTAGTGTACTATTAAGGGAGGGACAAATAAATCACAAACTTTCATTTTTACAAATATGAAAGGAAAAAAATTAAATTTCTCCTTATTATAAACAATAAATGAATTTTATTAGCAGGAATAATAAACATTTTAAATAAAACTATAGAATTCTTAAGCAACTAAAAAAGATAATCTTCATTAACAAAAACATGTTGTAACTTGCACATTTTTATCATTTTTTCTCACCAACATCTGCATAATAGATGAGAAAGAACAGTATGACTCTTATATTCGAAGGTTAAGAACCTTGAGTTCAAAAACTCCATGACATTTTTCTAAAATTGGCATATCGTATGGATTAAAACAATTTAATATTAGATGTAAAGAGTATAAAAATAACTGACGGGACAAAAATAATATATCATCGTATCTGAGTATATGCTATTTATTTAAAGATTCCGAGATTCCTAGTGCAATTGGCATAATTAAATCCTGCGATTAATTCTTCAATTACTGAATGTGATATTAAGGTTGTAAAACTTTGCAAATATTGTTTTACATGGATTTAATATTTTCTTTATTCTATTTTTTCAAATAATGCCTTGTTTATAAAAATGGTTCAGGTAGATGTTTTTATGGGCAATCAAAATAGTCAGAACAATTATTTATTTATTTACAGAATACTAATTTAATATTTACTTGATTGAATTATTTTTTTATCTTCAATAGGCATTAACTAAAATTGAAAATAAATTTGAATTTTACAAAATCAATTTATACGGAATTTGCTTAAATTTTCTTAAGTGAATTTGACTTAATATACTTTTTTAGAATTTAACATCAAATAAATTATTGAGCTCATTTAGTGTATTTGTAAATCTGTGCATATTAATGCTAATATATTTCTTCACTTTTATGATAAAAATTCTTTTTGTAAAACTAGCCACCTTTGACGACCATTTTGTGAATCTGGATTATTGGCTTTCTATCTGCTTAGCTATAAATGAGAATAGAATTTATTTAAAATTCCATCTTAGTAGTTTGATTGGTCTGGAAAAAAATAAATTTTATTAAAATTGAAATTTATAGGAAAATGAATTAACTTTTTTAAAGTTTAATTTTAAATGAATTTTAATTAATAAATTAATAATTTAAGCATTTTAAAATTAAGAGATTATAAATTACACAAAATAAAATTCAAAAAGAAAAAATTTAGAGAGTTATAAAGTTTCAAATTCAAAATATATTCAAGAAGTTATCTCTTGCTAAAGAAAAGTTATTGAGCCCCATATTTGGAAGATTTCATGATAAATGAATCATATTTTTTTCAAATTTAAATAAAAGTAAATTGTATTTCATATGCAAAATCATGACGCCGAAAAAAAAGACAAATTTCAACTGCATGCCAGCTGAATGGAAACTTGTTCATTAAAATATTAAACAATGTTTATACAATATTTTCTTCATTATTCAATCATCACCAAAAAATTTGTTTATTTATGGAATAAAAATTAACCAGTTCCAGGCAGAGAATAAAATGTGAAAATGATAGAATAAGGAAAACTTAGTACACACCAAATATGTAATAAGACTAAACACTAACATTTAGATATCAGTAAACATTAAAATTTAGTTAATCATTTCTGTAACTAAATCATAACGGTGGTTGTTTTAAAGTTAAAAATTTGTAAAATTTTATGGCATTGATTTTTTAAAAAACTGCAGATGAATATGTAATAAAATTCTTTAAGAAAAAAATCACAATGTATGGTTGAAATTGTGAACATTATAAATGAAAAATTATATATAATTTAGTGTTTCATGTAGCTTTAAATTCAAATGCAATCCTATATTTTATGTTAGAATAAAAATATATAAAGAAGTGTTCTTTTTTTAAAAGAATATTTTAGAAAACTGTTGTGGAAAATACAGTACAATTCAAAAAAAATTTAAAAATTCTTCAAGGAAAAAAAAACTGCACGCATTGAGTTTTAGCTCAAACACAGACATAAAAGGATTTATATTTACAAGGCTCATTAAAAACTGTTGACATTACAACTAGAATAAGTATTTATAATTCAAAATTAATCCTATAGCTTTTCGTTTGAATAAAAAGATAGTAAAACATCTCCTTTCGTTAAAGTATCTGTTAAAAGTTGAAAAAAACACGAATTCGTTGAATTTTAGCTCAAAAATAGACATAAAAGGATTTATACCGACAAGGCTTATTAAAATTGGTTGTACCAAAATAAGATATTTAAAAGTGAGCAACTACTTCTTCATATTAAAAAGTGCATAAACCACGTTAAAGTTCTACTTTATAGTTAATGCTTAAAGGAAACAAATTTTCTTAAAAATTGGTAAAAGCACGTCACTGAGTGATTTAATAAGGAATTTAACCCGAATAATTAACAAAAAATATTGTTGTTAATTGCGTATAAAATTCATCATTCAATTTTTTTAATTGAAGGAAAAATTTTCCATTAAATGAAATGTTTGCCTCTGAAGATTTTTTTCCCTCCATTTTTTTCAATTTTAGGAGGGTGCAAAGTCTTTTCTGTCATATAATATTTTTTGAATATGTACTGTATAAACATTTTGATTCGAAAAAATTGAAAATTATGTTTTTCTTCCAAGTAGCGAATTTCATGAAGATCAGACAAAAACTAGGGATTTAGCTAAGTAACTCTCACACAGAGAGATTACGATAAAATAGACCAGTTTTGTCAAATCGTTTCTTAATAAGCTTATAGTTTTTTTATTTATATATTTGTTCATCATTCTTTTCAGTGATTCCACCGCACAAATATTTGAGAGTGATATATGAGTATTTAACATGAATCTTTGTTAAAGAATTTTAACTGAAAATTGAGTCAAGTTTCGTTTGTTCCTAGAACTCCATTGGGAATTCGGATCTATAAATGCTACTCATTCTACATCAAGTTCTACACTCAATCACCTCTAATGGAGGTGCTTTTCCTAAACTACATTACATACTTTAATATAAGTTTTATCCTATCTTTTTTCACGACTATAAATTTGAGAGCTTGCGCAAAACCTTAGATGCCTTAATCGTCCAAATCGTCCAGAGTTTTATTTTCAGAGTCCCGCACGCGAGTATTTTATGTTGTTTCTTATGGCACTTGTCATGGACAAGCCCCGCTGATACATCAGTAGATTTTAAGCCGGAAATATACGTCTCTTGTTTTTTTCAAGTAGCACCATTTAGGGCCAAGAATACGACTTAGCTACACACACGTCACAACCCTTTTTAGGGGACGAACTTCATTCATGCAAATGCATTCATTCATCTCATATCGTAATTTAGACCTGGAACAGAGAACGATCACCTCTGACCCAGTACCTCTAGTGATATTACTCATGATGTGGAAGACTTTGCGACCACGAACAGATTTAACGAGCGCCAGCCGCCACACACACGGGGAATCTTTTGGCCGGTGAGTTTCGAAATCGTAACCTAAAGATAGCGAGCCCAGCTCTCTACCAATCAGGCTATCCCGGCCCCGAACATTTTATGTACCGCAGTATAGAGAAGGAATCAAATTCCCATTTTTAATATTTTTATTTTCAATGATTCATACAAATATTTAATACAGAACTAAAGTTTTGGTAACAAAATCATACATCAAATTCCACTTATCTTAGTCGTTGGATTTCAGAGTTTTCACGTTCACATTTATGTGAATGTACAAACCGATAGACAATCCTTTCCTTAATCTGTTTAGTGTAAAATTTGGATATGAATTTTATGCCATATTTTACCATTTTTACACTTGCATACCATATGTTAGTTATCGGATGCTTTGAGTTTTGTAGTTTGCACTCCGACCGGCTCAGAAAGACAGACTCACTTTAAATAGATTTCGCTCAAAATTATGCAGAAAATTAAATCCTATTGCAAAGATTTTATATCAATTTTTTTTATCTAATTCAAAGATGCTTTGAATTATAATATTGATAGCAAAATAACAAAAGAAAAACAGATATATTTTTACAAAATGTATCCTTTTGACTTCAAAAAGATTTGGAATGAGAAAATTCGTCCAAATTTGGAGTTTATTATTTTTTTTAAAGATAACAATGCTTTTTCAATATATACTTCATAAAGAGGAAGCAAAATCATTAATTTTCTACTTTTATTAAATTGAAAAGGAAAAATTAATTGATTTTCCTTAGGTTATTTGCATTGTTAAATTTTCTTATTCTAAGAGCGGCAAAAAAAATTTGTAGATAGTCACTCTTTTTCTGGATGCACATTCATAATTATTTTTTTCAGCAAGCTTAATGTGTGGGGTTTTTTTCTTTTTTATTAACAATTATATCTTCTTTTTAGATATAATTATTCTTAGACTTTTATAAAATTCTTCAATATTTGGGCAGGAATACTCCTTTTTGGCAAGAATAGTAATATTGTCTTCTATACATTGTTTATTTACAATTACCGTTTTATAATCTAGGTAAAGTGTAATAATATCACATGATAATATCAAGTCTGAATAAAAAAATTGCTGTGAAAATAAATGTAATTAAAAAGAAACATTGTTTGAATATTCCATTAAAAACAGATGACAACGTGAAAGATCCATGCTTGCCCACATAAAATGCTACTAATATTTAAGCTACATAGCCAAATTACAAGAAACTATCCCACCATTTTTTGTAGATCAACAGCCTCGACTATTTCAGTGAGCTACAACGCCTACATCATGGCGATTAAAATTCGCAAAATCAATCATTTGTATTGAAATTTTTACTTCTTTTGCGATTAACCATCAATCATTTCCTCCCTCAGAATTGATATAATCGTAGGTCGATATGAAGAAATTCCAAGAAAACTCAATGGAACCGCGTAGATGCCAAATTAGCTAAGGGATTACGATCACAATGCTCTCGTTTACTTTATTGCAAGATATGACTCATTATTTCTTGTCCGTCTTTGAACAAAATATTAATAGAAACAATACATACGCGCCTTCTGATACATTACCTTTATTTATTTGGTTTTTTCAAAATTGATTAAATTAAAAATGGATAAAATTACACTAGTATAGTTGAAAATTAGATGCTGTTACGTTATGTTTAGTCTGCATTGAAAAATTTCCATGAAAAACAGAATTCACATATTTTTATTATAATGATTTATGTAACTGATAATCCATATTAATAGGAAAGAAACTCGATTAAATTGAAATCTTACATATATAATTGGACTTTTATGTGATCTTAGATTAATTCTTTTAGTTTTTTACTTAAATTTAACATGATATTTACCATGAGTTGACATATACTTATTTCTATCAAAGGAGTCTAAATGGCCCCTTTCGTATTTAATGAGAAAATTTAAATTAACCTATCAATCGTGGAATTTAAATAGAAAAAACTTTTATATTTTCAAAATATTTGTTTAAGTTTAGTGTGATAATGAGGTAGTTCCTCTTTGTTTATTTACTAAAAAAAGTATTTATTTTCTAATCTAGATCTTCATAATTTCTTCTACCATCATCCTCTTCCAAGACATTGCCTCACACGCCTTCTTACTAACAACCTATAATAGTTTCTTTCGTCTTTTTGCTACTTATTTACACACATTTTATTAATACATATTTATTTCTAAGTTTACCTATATCTATATGAATCTCTATCAAGCCGTAACATATTTAGATATAAATGTAAGTATTATCAACCATATTTTTTCGAATGGTAAAAATGAATCCTTCGGTAAAAGTAGTATACTATATACAATCCTTCGATAGTAAAAAAAAAAGAAAAAGATGAGATTTGAGATTGTATGTCTTATTAATGTAATTAAAAGTTAATTAAAATATTCTCATAAAATATGGTAATAAATTTCTTGAAGAAAATCAACGACAAGTTTCTTTAGAAGGATCAAAATGACCCTTTGGTAAACCTAGCGTTAAAGCTGAAAACACTTTTTCATTAACTTCTAAATCGTTCGGGCATTTGGCCTTTCCATAAACTCTCGAAAACCAAACATCTCAAATTCGTATGAGAAAGATCGCTTAAATACTTAAGGCATTAAATGGAATTTGATTTCTTTGAATGGAATATCTGATATAAAGCTACCTATGCGCCTCCAACCATGATACACTATGCTTGTTAAAGAATTAATGTGAAATTAATTTCAGATTTTACTTAAATTAACATAAAACCATTACAGTGTACACAAAACTTTCTTACTAATTCTGATACAGTTCACAAAATGTACATTGAAATGAAAAAAAAAAAAAACAACTTATGTAAACCAACAAATTTTCACAAAGTACGACACTCGTCGAGTTTAAAAGAAATAATCCTATAGCTATAAAGAATATCAAAAAAATAATCCTAAATTTAACTTTTATGAAACTTTACTCCTCAGTAAACGAAGGAGTAGTTAAACGTGCTCCTTGGCCTTTCTGATGCAACATTTAAACAAAGAGAAAAACTTACCTCAACATTACAAAATAATCAAAAATATTCTAAGAACTTTCCTATAAATTCTCCAAACTTTGTTAAACAATCAGAAATGTTCTTAGGATTTTCCTACAAACTCTAACGACACATTTTTCTATAAATGTCATAACTCTCGGAAAAAATTGTTTTATTGTGTGTACTTTCGAAATCCTCAGCTTAGTATAAAACAGAGAAAAGCTTATCGATATTTCCCGCTAAATTCTGAGAAGCGGAATAGAAATGGCTCAGCTTTAAGTATTTTATAACTAATCCATCTTTTAAAAACTATTTCGTAATAAACGTAAAGCGGCTGACCAACACGTAATAGAAATGTATTGGGATCAAAAGATTTTCTGAATAGCGGTTTTTATTTTTGGTTCAATCTCTTTTATATTATTTGATGTTAGTGATTCTCTCGAATGAGTATTTTTTAATATAAAATTATAATAGACATTAAAGCCTTGATATTTTAAGGGTAATTATATAT